>JBBMKB010096383.1:0-10774 GCA_037833945.1 Alaria marginata | reverse complement strand
GCAGTCCCGAAACAAATGCACTTGTAAAATGATCATACCAATCGGTAGTTCCTCACTTCAGGAGTTCAACCGGTCAGGAACCTTTGACCCCAAAACGTGCAACCCCTACCGTGGGATGACTCGGCTCGAGTAAAGAACTGTTGACCGGGTTGCACGAGCGAATTATTTCGAAGTCATGTTTTAGGTGAGATATTGAGTTCCATATGTTTGAAGCTCGGAAACTTATGCCATACCCTTACCGTGAGATGACTCCGGTACAGCAACGCAACGTCACACCCCCCTTACCGTAAGCTTGGTCGCGAGCTGGTCAATCGTCCCCCATGCTTATGATAATAAAGGCATCGGTGTTAAAACTTAGCCTCCGGTTCCCCGTTGCGTCGCTCGTTCTCCGCCGTGACGTGTGCAATTACACAGGTATCTCAACCAAAACAAGCTTACGGCTATACCGTCCGACTTGTTCGAGGGTATGTCGTCTATGGGATATCTGTGAGTGTTATATTGACACCGCATTACCACCATGCAACCGTGAATGTCGATCAAACATTCATTAAAGATAGAGTTGATGCCAAACTCCCCCTTGGGGAACAACTTTATGAGGCGCCGTCCATTGTTTCTATGTCACTCGTTCCACCACGTCCCTGCGTTGGACCAGGTTTGTGGAGGACAACGCTCTCACAACGATTGACGCTGATGCATTTCAGTCAATGGCGGCGAAACTGGTGGTTTTGTGAGTGGGGGGTCATGGCACACATCACAACTAGACACGGCATCGAGATACACGAAGTATGCTGGTGTTGTCGTCGGCAGCTTGTGGTGACTCGATTCCGCGAAGCTACAGGTACCACGTTGCCAGCCAAATAAAATCGAACCTTCGCAGCGGCCAACATTAGACCACCCCCTTGTAGTATACCTCGTTCTGGTATAGACGTGCTTCGTTTTGTCGATGAACAGATGCAGCTATTTGAGCCTAGACATATGCACGCACGAGATTAAGCGACCGGCCGTGCACCTTGTCCGCAAAGCTCGTGGCCCAAAATCATGCCTGCACGCCATTAAACTTCGCGTGGGGGTGGCGTTCAAGGCTTATTTTTTGCGCTACTCAGAGCCACTTGCTTAGATGGCTACCGTTTTCCTGCTGTAATTTTCGCGATACTCACTAATACCGGGAGATTGGTTGCTACGCGGCGTAAACAAACTAAATAGATGTCCGTGCGTGTGCGTGGCCCAAACTCTGTTTCCCTGGGAAGCCAGGGTACACTTCCTACCGAAGGCTTGTTCTCATCCCACCGTGGACGACCACGCCTGCTTAAGCCCGTATATGCACGTGGCCCCTTAATCGTATGCGATAGTTTCAATTGCTTCAAATCGATTTGTGGGGACTACTGTCAGCTCAAACCTAGTTTAAAAACATCGTTTCGGTTTCGAGCTTGCCGTCGACCCACACGACGTAACTATCACGGCGATCGTCAACCATGTTTCGTTCGAAAAGCCAACTATTACACCCATCGTGTTTGATTGTCGTTGTAAATCAGGTCCTTGGAGCAGAATCAGCTAGAGATCCTACCTTCAGGCGTTTTCGACGGTTTAACGGAGATGCACGATTTGTGAGCATCCCAAGTAGCCATTCGGAACTGTTGTCACAACCGTTGTTCGATTCAAGCCATTGTTATTGCGTGGCGCTGGCCCACTAGGTCGCTCCAACAAGCTAACTTGTGAAGATTGTTCAAGCACTCGCCGAGGGCAGCCAGCGACTTCTACAGAGAGCATCCAGTGCCGGTTAAGGTCCCGTGCGACCGACCGACTGGGTCGCATCTACAGTAGCTCGAGCTGAGCCGGTGACTATTTCGTTATTTACTGACACATGTCTCTGCACAAATAGTCGCCATGTTTTT
Source organism: Alaria marginata (assembly GCA_037833945.1). Lineage (NCBI taxonomy): Eukaryota > Phaeophyceae > Laminariales > Alariaceae > Alaria > Alaria marginata. Next base: position 8,882 of record JBBMKB010096383.1, on the reverse strand, counting down.
GTTATCTCCATGCATCGAACCTGAGATGACACAGGGGTACCGGTCTTAACGTCGAACCGAAATAATTGGGGGTACTATACGCGATCGTTGAATTCTGTGAACGTGAGGAGTGCATCCTCGCCGCTGGTAGACGTCGCTTGAAGGACCTTGCGCGCAGGGCTTTTACGGTGTCACTCCCGGCACCCACCGATTAAGCTGTAAGTCGAGTTGTGTCATGCAAACATGTTTCACGGTGCACGGCTTCGTCTGCAATGATGCATATCCTCCAGATCATTCGATGGTATCGCCGAGACAGTCGGTAGCAACAGCGTGTGCACCCAGCCCGGGCTCACTCACTCGTCTGTCTGCGTTTACTCCATGTTTCAAATTTGCTCTGCACGGGGGTCTACTGTACGTAATGAACCATGTACATAAAACCAACCGCGGGGAATTCCCTTGGACAAACACTTTATGAGTCATGCAGAACTGTTCCTTAACAACCCTTGCCAAACTATTACTTTCGTCCTCCGCTACCGGCTCTGTGGTTTATCAGGAGATTGAATGATAATTTGCTCAACACGCTGGACGCCGACCTCTTCAATGACGTATCATCTGCGACGGTGTGAGTATCCTCGACGCGATGCGTTTTTATGGCTCGTGCTCGTGGTAGCTGTCCGCCCTTCCATCAATCAAGCCGCAACGTTTGTCTCAGATATGCGTATCGGCCATTCAAACGTAATTAATGGTATCGCGGTTTATCATGTTTCTATACAGAGGAGGCTTGTACAATTATGAGAAGCGTCAGACCGAAAAAGAGAGAGGAGGCCTGTAGAACTAGGGGGAACGTCAGACGAAACAGCCGCTCGAGAAGGTGCCCAGGGCGGACGATGGCCCCCGGGAACGCCACCCGTAGTAAGCGAAAGATGCGGGTGTCAACAGCACCTACACAGAGAAGCTGGCACCACATGATGCGATCCCGAATGATACTACTGCGAGTAGCAATTGTATACACGATAATGTAGGGGTACTAACAGATAAGGATACGCCAGCGCCACGATCGATCGAAAACACGAAACTAGTTTGTTTATGTCGCAGCACCTTGCAGCCGGCCTAATACAGGGTTGACATTTTAGACTTGACAAATTAGACACAGTCGTTGCCTGAACAGGATGTGGGCGAGATCCCGAGTATAACACAGTCTACCCCTTGGAGTTGCCGCTGCCGCCGGAGCAAACCGGCGAGCGAGTCGTTTCCCCCAGGGATGAATCGAAAGGTCACCGCAGATATCGAATCATCGGGCTTGTAATCACACCACTTAACTCCGTATCACAGATGATCTGGTCCTTTTCAATGTCGAGTTGTTGGTACTCCCAAAACCGGAAAGCGGTGGTAAAAACGTTACCTCAGATAAATAGCATTAAATTCGACCTGACTCAGTCATACACAACTAACTGTGTGCAACGGGGGAACGACGAGCAGACAGTATAAAAAAGCTGCGCGCTACGGTACAAGCAGCACGTTTGTGGCATTTCCTTCCCTGAATGGGGGAAGCTGACGGGGCTACTTCCCCCAAACTCTTCAGAATGTCAATTATTGTTTTTGGCGATGTGATTGTTTAGGCATACCAAGACCATGCCTTTGTTCGCCGGATTGCACATCTAGTTTAATCACCAAACGAGCTTTTGGGTGGGGCATACAGCTCTTCGAGTGAGGACCGTTATAAAACAGTTTGTGCTCCTCTACTACAGCGTGTGTCTTGCCCGTCTCCAGTAGCGGTTGACCCGTTTGCTGCTTGTCTTTTATCAGGGACTTGAGGAACAACGCGCTGACGACGCTGCCCGCCGGAATCTTCGAAAAGTTTACCTTGCCTCAGTTGTGAGTGTCCGTGCGCGATGATCAAGATCGAACGCGAGCCAGATTGCAAGTGTTGGAAACATGTTGTACGATAGCGGTAGGTTTTGGTTCTGAAACGGCTTTTGAACTACGGGGCTCCCTATCTGAAAACCATCGGAAGATCGTTGTTGTTTTGCAACGCGTTTTGTTTTTTATTTGTTAGGCCATTAGCTTGCTCATAGGGGGGGGGGTATTTGCTCCCAACATAAAATTTAGTGAGAAGAATAGAGCTCCTCGCGTGAGCGATTTTGCTTCTGAGTGATGACGCTTCTTGACCCAAAATCGTCGAAAATGAAATTATTGTTGTGCAGTATTATGTGTATGTGTACCTAGGCCGTAGGTGTGTTATTCGGGTTGGATGTTAGTTTTATTACTCAAGACCAGTTTGTAAGTCAAGTAAAGAGCTCCTGCCTCAGAAAAAGTGCCGGTGCACATCTATCGTAGCATGTTACCGTCAACGACATGTGCCAGCTAACTCTGCCCACATTTACTGTCTTTGCGAACTACTTGTTCCTCAGGAAGCTGGGGGGCAACCTCCTGCAATGCCTCCCCGCGATGTAAGTAGCATCGTGGTGAATGTGCGGGATATTGAGAGATGTAGTATAGCGTGTATAACAGCGCGTAGCTGGTGTTTACGCGATCAGACCCACTTGCCGATGACCGGACAAAATACAGTCTGACTTTGAGGGTAAACGCTTATGTCGCAGTGAGGCAAACTTCTATGAACGCTTCAAAAGAAGAGACAAGATAGAGTTGGCAACTCCAGGCCAATGTTGATTGATGCATGTACTCAAAAGCGAGGCTGATGATGATGAGCAAAATAAGAGTGAGAGAGTGCGCGTGCAAACGCTCCTGTTCCCTTGATTATCTATTTAGAAGATTGCAAACAGCAACAAGCACTGCGATATTGAATCGCAACAGCAACATGCACTTTCCACGATACCTCGCGACAGATAGTGCAACAACAATACCTTGCGTCATGTAATGCAAGTTGACTATACGACTATACGTCGACGGCTGATGTTAACTTTTTTCTTAATAATGCAACAACAATCGTGACCGATCTTGTACGCGGTCTCTAGACACCTGTACATTTATCCGCAACAATTATTCCGCATCATGTGTGTACTTGTTGTTTGTGTGGAATGTTTTTCAACAAGTGGATACTGAGCAACTAACCCACTTACGGTATAGTAGACCCCAGGTACGACAATGTATTAATTGTCGTGTACTTTTACTGGCTTGGTAATTAACTCCGATTGGTCACTATTGGATATATTGAGGATCAAACTCTTGAACATAAGCTACAGATAGTTCCTCCGTGTTATCCAGTGACGACAAATAAATGTTGACTGCTAACAAGTATCAGTCTTTTAGTAGTTGTACAGATACCGGTACCCGGTACACTATCAAGCTACGTACTGGTATGTACTTGGGGGTTTGCAGCAATGCTGCCACACGCACGATGCGGTGCGGATGCTTGTGCGTACTCTACCAGATACCATGTGTTATGCAGCATTGAATAGATGGGTATCCTCTATTACTTTTCTGCCTTCCCAGTGGGTTTTCCGTCGCGCGTCCGCTGACCTGCACCCTAGCCCATCTATTGACATAAAGGAAAGCATACGAGCTGGTTCACGTTAAGTGTGCCAATTGTTTAGCTTGCCGAGTCCTGCATGCAACACCATTCTGAATAGATTGTCAGATACACACGGCTATGAACAGGAAAATAACATGATATGGTCAGATTTATAAATATAGACCATTCTTGACCGAACTCACAGCTGAACTCACAGCTGACGTATTTGAAACATTTTTTTTAACATTAAAAAAAAAATATGTGTAGACCTAAAATATAGACCTAATGCTCAAACAAGCGCGAAAATGGCCGCAAATTGGCGTCTTCGAGTTTTTTCGCAATAAAAAACCGTACGTTTTTAAAACTGTTTTTCCATTCTACAGAAAAAGGTCCTGGAAAGATTCGCTGGTATTTCCCCCAAAATGTATAAACACGGTCTAGAAGTTTTCACGTTGGTAGGTATTGATATCAGAGGCTATATATACACACACGTTTTTCGATTATTCTGGAGTGTTCGGACAAAATTTGTTTCAACTGTACGGCCGACCACATTTCGGTTTTATGGATCGTGGATTCCTGGACAGCAGTGCGAGTGTATAGCTGTCGTTTCGTTGTCCTCCCACTACGATTGAAGTAGTCAGTGGTCACAAGTCACAACAAATTAATCCCATCAGTTATCATACGACTGGGGATATACGTACGTACGTAATACAACAATCAAGTGCTAATAATAGTACATACCTTCCCGACCGTTCGAGATCTACTCATAATAGCCGCAACTGACCATCGCCATAACCATCAAAACACTTCCGTCGTGGTATGGGCTTGGCCTCTAGCGCCGATCTTCATTTAGCCCAACTCCATTCCCAAACTGCCACTGCCCGTCGCTGGCGGGCTTCTTCGCTCGTCGTGGACCGTGGAACCGTGTTATGAGCCCCGGCAATGTCCACGCCGATTTCCCGAGTCAGGCTTCACACGTTTGAGCATGCGCCCTTTGATTCCTTGCCGACATATCGAAGTAGACCGTATTTTCCAATATGCTTTTCATCCCTTGTGTGGCCAATGTTGGTTTTGATAATGATTTTGATTTTTGGGCCACATAAGCAACAAAAACACTCCCAGAGCAAAATCTGCCCCAAATGTTGGGCGAGGGCGCCTTCAGCAAGTGTTCAAACGTCCAAGTCTTCTGGTGAAAATCAGCGCGATTAACTTTGTCTCTTAGGAACAAAATATTTCGCGCTTTTAAATTGGCCGCTTAAGCCTATGCAAAAACAGCTCAAGAGTATCACTGCTCGGCCGAGGTCAATATAACCTACCAGGTATGGTGATAACTTTTGGGCCGTTGTTAAGTGTTAGCAGAGACACTGTAAAACCGCATACCAGATTTGCCACAATATAGAAAGTTGACAACAAGTCACGCACATAGTAGGACGAAACAAACTCGGCGGCCCCCATTTTCTGTCATTCTTAAAACGTTTAACACCTTCGCCTCGAAAAATAGTTGCGAAACGTGACGACTTTTTTTAACCTCAATTAAACGTTCACTTCTATACCAGCATACATTGTATCGTTTTTCGAGGGTATGCTCCGCACAGCATTCGCCGGGTTTCCACGTTAGGGCGTTCTTCTTGAACCGGGTGGTTGCTATGTGTGAGAACCCGAGTGCTGCTGCTGCTTCTGCTACTGCAGCCACTACTGCTGCGGTAGAATGCAAAATATTGAAATAAAGAAAAGTGAATAACCAAGGGGAACAATCACCACCACAAAGATCTAACACCCCTACCACCGTCGCCACCGCTGCCGGTGTAGGGCTCGCATCTAGCCGTGCCTAGAACTCAACTCGGCCCCCCTCCCTTCATGCTTTGGCCTGTGGCTGGCTGACGTTCTCGTTCGCCGCAATCCGTCGTTCGTCGCGGAAGTCTATATGAGAGCGTGCTCACCAGTGATGTCTTTTTGAGAGCTATGACCAAAAATCGAACACTACCGTCATCACGACCGTATAGGTGTATCCATTAGCCCTGTCATGCAGTCTACCCGCCCCCCTAACTCGCCTATGTCTGCCCGTGGCTGGTTGGTGCTTTCGCGCTCGACGGCCGGTCGATCGAGGTGTAGCTGTTTTTGGTTGGGCTGCTGATCTGGACAGCGATCATCCGTGTACCTGAAACTAACCCTCGTTGTTTTTGCCTGAAGCGTTACCACGTGTACGCAGAGCTGTGAATGCGGACGCTATCCTGTTATGGGCTTCGGATATTGTTATAAGGGCCCGTATCGTTAGCCGCGGTGTATGATGGAAACTCGCCGTGACTCGTTACTATATTTCGAGTTAAAGTTGGGTGCATCTTGTATCACCCGCGTGTCTACAAGAGTAGTGCTTGCGGACGGTACGTGCTGGAAAAGTACACCGTGTATCATCTTCGCTGCGTGAAATATTAGTCCGTCTGCAAGTCAGACACGAGCTGCATGTTGCCGAAACGAACGAAGACGAAAATCGAACTGCGTCCCCCGTCCCCTCTACATGCACTCCGGCCTACATGTGCAGGCTCGATTCAGACTCTTTATCGGCTAATACCAACGTCTACGCAACGTACTACTCATATACATCTACTACCTCGACTCCCTCTACCGGCGACTGCTGTGGTACGTAATGCCGTCGTTCAGGGGGGGGTGTCAGTGGCATTGCCATTGATCGGTTTCGACGATGGCCACACGTCAACACCTGTGCGACTTGTCGTTGCAAGGAGTGACTGAGGAACCGTTCGGTTGATAGCGAGAATTGCGCATACATTGCGAGCATGTGGACAATCCGGTGTTAGTTTCGAAGACTGGTGTAATGTTCGAGGTCACACCGTGCGGTCAAACCTGGTGTATCCACTTATTGATTAAATATCTGTATTGTCGCCATGTACGAGGGCTAATCTTATTATGGAGGTACTGACATAACGGCCAATATGTTTCCCAGGATATATCACGCCTTCTAACCTACCTTTCCAATACCGAACGCGCGTATTGGCAAACAGCATGCACTGACGTGGCAACGTGCGATGCCGGTTTATCTTGCAACCCTGGGGTGGAGGGCTACACTTGTGACGGTAAGATGACCTGTGTTGCCGAACATTCCCTCGCTACCGCCGCCGACGCGCAGAAACTCCTATCGCGTACACTGCTGTATCCTCGCGCTCAGTGTGTAGCTGGACCTTTACTTCGGAGAGGGGTGTGTTCAGACGAATTAAAACATGCTGACAGGGCTTGTTCTAGCAGTGACGTGCGTTAGTTTGCATCGCTTGTATTTTTTCCACCAGGCGTACGCTTCAAACCCAAACATAAACATACGGAAAGCGGTGCATATCTGTCGAACATCCATCCAAACATACACGGTTTGGCACATACGAAGACACCACATGTTCTACGCCATCTGAGGTTCTTGGTACCACACACACTTGACTCGAGTGACTATCACACGCTAGGAAAATCCGCAGCATTGTGTTATGCCCTTGCGGTTGCCTGCACCCGTGTTGAGCTGTTTCGCATTATATGAAGCTGCTCTACAGAGCCTACGGTATGGCTCGTGTGAGGTACGGAACTCACGCACTGAAGTTCAGAAGTAGACGTAGGACGCCTAGTTTCCTGCTCCCAGTTAGCTTGTAACGAGCGCGCGTACGGCCCGGCGATAGTTTCGGTCCTTTCTCTCATTACCTATGGAGGTTCTCGGAATGTTATCGGGGCATCCAGGTAAATGCGTTCTGTTGAGGCCAGACCGTTAGTAGCATTGAAAACAATTCCAATTCGTGGAAACTCCCCTGCGCAAACAAGTCCGAAACCCCAAAGCGAACCGTCGTGATGATGACACTAAATCAATGTTATCTGCAATAGATACCCATGGTGTTCGATGCCCAGTTGCGTCAGGCCCTCTCTCTAGGTGACACCCGCCCCTTCCACGGCTTCCCCCATCGCCCGCTCTCTCTCTGGCCGTTCGGTTCTCGTACCTCTCTCGACGTTGACACCAGCAACTGCTGAAAAAGGTGAGCTTGGCATTGTATAGGAAAACGTTGACTATGTCGCTAGTTGAACACCTCGACCACCGACATTGCACCAGTACCATCATCCAGCAATGTTGATTTGCCGATATTACTTTCGCATTGTCGAGGTTCTTCCGTACTCTACCTTGCTCACCCCACGTATGCGTCCTTTGGAACTGCTTTCATTGTCATATCGTATAGGCCATACCAGGTATAGTCTAACGTCGTAGGTATAGAGCGTTGTCGCAACCGTCCCCATGCTTGTGCACCCCGTGCGTTCGGCTGCAGTCCCTTCTTTGATCCCGCCTGATGCGCTATCCCCAATTCGGCTGTTGGTTTCTTGCAGAGTGCATAGACGATAACACCTGCGACACAGATGCTGGCGAGACGTGCTCTTTGTGTAACATCTGCGAAGGAGGCAATGACGATCCCGCCGGTGCATCCGGTGAGGGGCTGCAATGCTGCTCAGCTCGAACTCGTTTTCGCTTCGGTTAGGGAATAAACACTTTATTACTAGAATATTTTCTGCTAACTCCTTGTTGCCCACCGGATGTCGAGATCTATTCAAAACCCAATTTACAGTGGTTAATGTATTGTTACATAGCACATAGTGTTGGCACCCATGGGACCTCAATAGGACACCGACTCGGCGTTGGCATCCCACTACAAGAACATGTGTGATATCGTTTTCAACGGGTATAGTGAGGTGTGTGAGAGATGGAGGCTATTGGCTACACCCGCCGTGAAGCATGTGGAACGAGTATCTCTGTGGGAGACGTACTCGAGGTATGGTTTGCTTTAGAGACCATGACTGTGCTTAGGGGGCCGGCACATGTACGCCAGAGGCCCGGGCTGCGATCCGCCTACGGCAGGCAGGATTCAAACTTTTCGACACACGCATAGATGTGAAAATGTTACAAACATGCGCCTCACCCGTGCCTTCATCCTCCAGTAGGAATTCCCATGTAGACCACAACGATACGTACACCGCAAAAACAAATCGTCAGCGGCGAAAAGGACGAAATATGTTTGTTTTGCTTTACACCGAACAAAAATGAGCTCGAACCCTATGCGCTACCTAAGCACAACTGACGAAAACGTACACCAGGGCACCAACGCCTGGTGAGCAAACCAGACCCAACCGATGAGACGGTGATTAGTTGAAGGGTATAGGTGTCGGTCTACAAGCAGTAGATGCGGTAGATGTATACAATACCGTACCTGGTACGGCAAATTGTATAAGTGTATGTGCTGACGCGACGAGTCTGAACGTGTTTCAACTCACATGAGTGTTTCCCCGACGTTCCTATCCTTTATTCTACGTCCGACCCGTCCGGGAAAGGTGACCCGCACATGACGGGCTTTCGCGGCCAAAGGTTCGACTTCACGGGCGAAGACGGGGGGTGGTACGCTCT
>JBBMKB010096372.1:0-10775 GCA_037833945.1 Alaria marginata | reverse complement strand
GTTGTTGTTGTTGTTGTTGTTGTTGTTGTTGTTGTTGTTGTTGTTGTTGTTGTTGTTGTTGTTGTTGTTTTTGTTCTTGGTATTGGTGTTGGTATTGATCTTGGTCTTGGTATAGATGTTGGTATTGTTGCTGCTGTTGTCTCTGCTGTTTTGTTTTTGTTTCTTCACTGGAAGGTGTTCTTCGCAGCCTATTCTTGGTAGGGGGGTGTGAAGGGGGGCTGCTACAGGGAAGAGAATCCTCGCACAGACGAGCCCCGAGCAGATGACCCCCCGGGTTTACATCGTTCGTGAAAATGGCGGTGCGACTTGCCGCCTCGGCGTTGTCCGTTTGTGCTCTCTGCGCGGGTAAATAGGTCGGTGAGCCGTTTGGTATCACATGCTCAGCCGTGCCAATGATGCTGCTGTCATGCGGCGTGCTATGCACACTCGCGCGAGAGGTTATGCGGGTCAGACGGAGAAGGCGCATAGACGAGTGGCTGGCTGGCTGGTTGGGCTGGCTGTTCACTTTTTTTAAAGGAGCACACTGCTGTAACATAAGCCGCGGACGAATGTTCATCTAGCTGAAGTTTTTTTCAGCCGATCGCCCGCAATTAAAAAAAACATCAGATTCCGACTATGAGCAAGCTTAGTCGAGACTGCAAGCAGTACCGTGTGACCCTTCCCTCCGCTGGGTACGATAGCTGCCTGTTCCCTCCTTCGCCCTTCCCCGTTACCCTCTCCCTTTTTTTGGTACTTTGTTTTGTAGAAGTGCCCCCGTTCTTGTATGCTTTGTTGTTGTTGCTGGACGGTAAGCGTCCACGCCCCAATTCTGACCGGCGTACGTCTCGCCCGTCTCCACCCAGTTTGACGCCGTGCACATGACTGTTATGCGTGTTTCTTCGCTGTTGTCACTCTTGTTCTTGCGGTCGAATAGCACCGTGCACGGTCAACTATGGCGGCGGGGCGACGGTCCCCAACTATGTATGTATGACACGCCGAAATTATTGTTAATGTTCTTCGTTCGTGTTCGTGCTCGTGTTCTTATTCTTGTTCTTGTTCTTGTTCTTGCGGTGAAACAGGGCCGTGCACGGTCAACGATGACGGCGAGACGACGACTCCCAACCCCAGCTCGTGGAACTCCCGGGCGAATGTATTGTGGATCGACCAGCCCGCCGGGGTAGGGTTCAGCTACGGGAAGGCTCCCGGAGACTTCGATCACGGGGAGGATGGAGTGGGCGAAGACATGTACTGGTGAGCTTTGAGGCGTTTTTCCGAAACATAAAGTACCCCCCCGCCCCGTCCCGCCCCGCCCCGCGTGGTGGGCCTGCTTTTGCGCATGATTCGGCGGCGTTGACACGGTGTATTTTCTCCTTTTTGAGGAGTGACACAACACACACCTGCCGAGTGTCAGACTAAACTGACAAAACAAAAGACTCACACACACCTGGATCAGGCCGCGTGGGAAAAACGTGAATACGGCGTGACCGTTTTTTTTGTGTATGTGCTACTTTTTTATGTGTAGCCGTTGTCTGTAACCATATTTGTTATGTAATGTGTGTATCCGTTTTTGTGTTACTGTGTTAGCTGTGTAGCCAACCGTTTGCGACCGTTTTTGTGTAATAGTTTTGTTGCCTCTTGCTTGCTGCTGTTACTGCTGCTGCTGCTCCTGCTGCTGCTGCTGCTGCTGCTGCTGCTGCTGCTGCTGCTGCTGCCGCCGCTACTGCTGCTGCTACTGCTGCCGCTGCTGCTGCTGCTAAATGCTATTAATAGGTTCTTGCAGGAGTTTTTCTCGGCGCACCCCGAGTACGCCTCCAACCCGTTCTACGTCTTCGGCGAATCATACGGAGGGCACTACGCGCCGGCGGTCGCCCACAGGGTGTGGCAGGGGAACAAGTGAGGAGGCGTGCATGCTCTATGTAGGGGATCGGGGCTCGGGGTGCCTCTCGTGCGTTAGCTGGACTAACACGAGTATTATCATGCGACTTTATGTTAACCGTTTTGGGGCTTCGGAGGGAAAAATTGACGATTAAAACTGACGATTGTAGCATCCTTCACACGAAGCAACCGAGGCTGCTAGGTTTTTGGTGACGATGCTTTTACAGTGGAACTCCCAATGCCAAGTATAGTGCCTGTAAGGTACCTGGTATGCGCTCAGCTTGCACTGCCGTGTGCTGCATGCTCGCACCATGATAAGAACGCGCTTATCATATACACTTTGTTTTATCGCTGGACATGGGCCCCAAAAGGGCTCTCGTATTAGTTTCGAATTGGTTTACTCTTCTGCATAGTCTAAGTACAGTATATCGTACATTAATGCGATTCTTCGGAGTATATACCTGGCACGTTTGAACCGAGCCATATACGAGTAGGGACGACACGATCGCATTGTCGCATCTGGTGGAATGGGTCAATTTTCCTTCTTGCCCCGGCCACCGGCATCATTCGACGACGCCACAGCGCGCTTGTCGTCTCGCGCTCGTTTGGTAGTATTTTGCTTCACGGGGCTGACACATTCTACGATAGAGGTTCACCATTTTTTTTCTGAAGCTCCTCGCTTGAGGAGCTCTATACCCTCAACGATAAACTGATTTTGAGCAAACTGAAAGTGCAATCCGATGAACAAACCCGTGGCCCATCTATAAAAAAAGAATATGGTTAAAATTGGATGATATTCCCACGATTTTGGGTTAAGGAGCCCCGTCATCCAGAAAATAAAAACACCAAAAATGCTACCTCTATCGTAGAACGCGTCGGCTGTCGGAAGAGATATTATAGCGAGCCTACGAAGCTAACATAACCGTTTTCCTCGTCGTCCCTCTCCCCTTTTCGGCCATTCTCTGTTACAATTATTGTCTCTTTGATTGAGCAGAGATGGGGATGCGGCGTCGATCAACATCAAGGGGATGGGTATCGGGAACGGCCTTACTGCTCCAGCGATACAGTACCCATTCTACACCGAGGTGCGTCGGACGTGCCTTTCCCGCTCGAGGACAGTAGCGACCAAACACGCATGCGTTCATGCAGTACCAGCAACACCCACAACAACAGCGAGAACAACTTTCACAGCAGACTCAATCACAGCAACAACGCAGTCACAGCAGTACCGCAATCACAGCAGTACCACAATCACAGCAACAACACGATCACAGGAACAACACAGTCACGGCACCAACGTGATTACCGTAACAACACAATCACGACCACAACAATAACAATATCTAAAACGCATTTACAGCAGTAACGAAACAAACACCGCGTGGCAACAACGGCAACAACACGCATACATACAATATCATACACACAGCAATTAACGCAACGCGCACATAGGGTAACGGCATAACAAATACACGTGGAAACAACAACAACAACGGTAGGTAGTAGGTGTTCGGAGTTGTACGATCCAAAGTATGGATGCAGCACGTGCTACCCCTCACGTTTTTCGTTTTTGCTTATTTTTTTGTTCCATTTTTCGTTTTCATTTTCTGTTTTTGTTTTTTGTTTTTCCTTTTTTTGTTTTTTGTAATGTTATTTTCCCACCTGCAGATGGCGGTGAACAACCCGTATGGGATAATGGCGGTCACCGATGAGGAGGCGGTGCTCATGCGGGCCTACACCCCGGCGTGCGTGAAGCTCATTGAGGGATGCCAGCACGAACCGGAGGTGGGTGCTGCATCCAACTTTTTTAGGGGGGGGGGGGCGATCGGGGTTCTTGGGTTTATTAAATTTGGACCGTGAGGGGGGTGGGTGGGGGGGTGGGTGGGTAGGTGGACGGGATTAGGTTGGTGGTTGGTGGGTTGGGTGAATGAGTGGGTGGGTGAGTGGGTAGACTGGGCGACGCAATATACTGAAATATGTAAAACATGCTTAAATACACAGAACAGGTATAGGATCATCTGAGATAGTGCATTATCTGAAACGCTGTCCCGTCGCTATTTTATTGTTTGTGGTGCCGTGGTATATGGGCACGAAATGTCCTTCTCTCTGGGTGCTTAAGTTCTTATTTTGACGTGCTGGTGCCTGACAAGCCCACCATCCCCTGTACCAACGCTTGTCCGGTTGTTTATGGTGGCCCCGGGGCTTTAAATCGGGTGGCGTGTGTCGTCTGCCGTGTGACAGATGTGCGAGACGGCTCAGGCGTTCTGCAACGAGCACCTCACGCAGCCGTACTACGAAGGCGGTCTGAACCCTTACGACGTCAGGTGAAGAAAAGCGGGAGCTGTTGGCCACACAGCGATTTTTTGCTTGGCACGCTATACGGCGTGCGAGCGGCGGCTAACCTTTCAGTTAGTCGGCTATTTTAACTAGCTTTACGTAGGCGGTTGATGTTGAGAATATTTTTACACTGGTTCGCTTGCATGGTTTTGGCGCCTTGTACTGCTGCATATTGTATCCACCTCTTTGTTTCATGCTGACCTGTTAAAAGTTGGTGGTGTATTGGGTTCATTATTTAGTTTGTTTCCGTCTGTGGCACGTACTGCCCTTGTGCTATGGTTTTGGTGGAGAAGTGGTTGACTGATTTGACGGACGAGTTTTTGTTGACTGGTTTGATATGGGTGGGAAGGGCTAGTTGGTGGTTTGAGAAGCTTTTTGGCTTTTGTCGAAATATTTTTATCAAAGGAATGGGAGGTTGAGGGTTGTGTTTCGAGGTTCGACGGCGACGGTGGCGACTCGGCCCCCCCTTCCCGTCTGTGTCTTGCCTGTTGTTCCTCGATTGTTGCTGGTGCAGTAGGCACCTCTACCCAGGATGGCTGCACAACAACATTTTTGTCTTGTTTTTGTTGTCGTTGTTGTTGCTGCTTTTGTCGATGTTGTTACTGTTACTGTTGGTGATGGTGATGGTGGTGGTGGTGGTGGTGGTGGTGGTGGTGTTGGTGTTGGTGCTGGTGTTGGGAGGCGAATGAAGGACCAACCGAGCGAGCGGGGTGAAGCGGCCGTACGGCTCTGCCGGCCAGAAGGCACACCTGCGTTTCTTCCCCCCCCGCGCCCCTTATTTCCACTCGCCTCACGACACGATTTTGTTTTTTGTTCCCCCTGCTGCCATTTCACACGTCATTCCCAAAATAGTGTTTTGTTTTAATATTTTGTTTTTCGTTTCGACATTTCTTTGTTTCTTTTGTTGTCGGTGGCGGCATCCTCTTCCACGTGGCCGGCACCAACATCTGCATCTGCATCCGCATCTGCTGTCAGGCGCCCGTGTGGCGACAACCCCTTGTGCTACGACTTCACCCACGTCGAGAAGGTCAGTTAGGACGAAGGGTCGAAATACATCGGGCGAACAGGCACTACGCGTACCAACATCGTGTGAGCGCCAGCCCGCGATACCGCTGTTAATATGTGCAGGCAGTTGCGACGAAGATATTCTAAGTCGATCGCTACTGCTATGGCTTATTTCTGCAATCTCGCTGGTTGACCGAAAAATTGTTCTGCCTCTCGAACAACCATTACCCCCCCCCCCCCCCGCTCTTCGAATCCCGACATGTCTTCCATATACGGTGGCTCTACAGTTCCTCCGCCTGGACAGCACCCGCCAGGCCCTGAACGTGCGAGATGACAGCGGACCGTGGGAGTCGTGCAACATGCAGGTTAACTCAGACTTTGCCGGGGACTGGATGAAGGAGTTCGATGGCCTGGTTGGCCCGATGCTCGAGGACGGCCTGTCCGTGCTCATTTACGGTAAGAAGGGGGGGGTGGGGTGGGGTGGGGAGGAGCACGGGGAGGGTTTGATGGATTATACATTGTTTTGTTACGATTTTTTAGATGGTCGGCACATTTTTTTCGGGATTAATTTAAACGCGCGGCAAAGCCGCGACGTAGCCTCGCTAAAGTAGGGTTGGGGTTGAGGTTAAATTTAGTTTCCGGGATCGGTTTGGTCGATGTCCTCCCATGATTTGCAAAAACAAAATCCAAAAAGCACAAAAAAACATGAAAAATCGTTATGTATTCGATTGTCTATCTTGTATGGTATGATGTGCCACGCCTGGTATAGGGACCCCGACCCCGACCCCAGCCCCTTGTTTAAACCCTTTAAAACTATACACACGTTTTTGGGGAAAATACTTGGAATTGATGTAAGATTTTTTTTGTTGTACTGTAGTGACAGGTTTACCCCGTTAGGATTGCACCCACGTTTTTTTGGGCAACAGTACCTGGAATGGATGTAGGACAATGTTTGCAGTAGCAGAAAGACTAATTAACCTTGTGCACGCTGACCCCCCGAAATCGTTGTCTTGTGCAGCGGGCGACTGCGACTTCATCTGCAACTACATGGGCAACGAGGCGTGGACGCTGGCCCTCGACTGGGCGGGCCGCGACGGCTTCCGAGCCGCGCCGCAGCAGGACTGGACCCCGACCGACGGCCCCGTTGCGGGGCTGTCGCGATCCTACGGGGGGCTTACGTTCCTCCGCGTGTACGAGGCGGGACACATGGTGAGTTCAATGCCTGTGGCATGTTTGGGGGGGAGGGGGGGTCGCGGAGGGGAGAAAGTTGCGAGCCCCAATCTCCGGTACGTATCAAAGACGATATTTAGGAAAAGTCAAAGCTACAGGTGTGTGCCTACAGCGCTTGATAGCCTTCGAAGCGTTGACCATGTACGAAATAGGACCAGCACGTGTCTATCGATTTGAAGAAACGAGCCGATCGTGATAGAAACGGCGTTCAGCTTCCGGTTTGGAGCAGCAACGACGGCGGGGGGAGGTTGCCGAATCGGATGCATCCCTCCTGATATGGATTGGCATCCCTCCCGATATTGACTGACATCCCTCTCTCTTTCTCTCTACCCCCCCCCTTTGGGAGAAACGTAATGAGCGCCCAAATGTTGGAGGCGTCTCTATTAGGAGTAGGAACGGTTCTCCGTCTCGAAAGGAATGCGTGATTAATGGTCAAATGGCTAAGGCAAGCAACAAATGAGTACGCCGCCCCCCCCTCCCCCCCACCTCATCGCTCGTGTGTTTGATTTGTATTGTAGGTGCCCATGGATCAGCCGGAGACTGCCCTGGCCATGCTGAACACCTTCGTGCACGACGAGTCCCGCGCCTTCCAGCTCTCGGCTCAAAGCGACGAGATGATCTCTTAGCTGTGCTCGTGGTGGCTGCGTCTGCCCAGTGTGTCTATGCAGTGCTGTAGTAACGAAGCGGAGGGGGCGCAGAGGGGCTTCCCCGCACGCATCGACAATACTAACGAGTATTGGGCTGTGGGCGGATGTCGAGAAGAAACGGGTCTAAGAAGAGATGGGTTCGTTTTCGTGTTAAAAAAAATGTTGTTTTTTTCTTTTTTCTTTTGGTTGGCTGGTTGGTTGGCTGGTTGAACGTTTTTTTTTTTTTTTGATCTGGGACGGGCTTGGCGCCGCATGGTGTCTGCTGACGATGTAAATTAATACCTGTTGCCTGGTAGCAGGGTACGTGGTACGTAGAGAGTGTTGGCGTGGAGTTTGGCGCGATCGGCCGAACGCGATTGGTTTGTGCACCAATCAGCGAAAGGAAACCGCGAGGTGGTATTTCTATAGCTCAGCGTCGTGGGTGCCCCCTGTTTCTAGCCTCCGCCGCGCCGCACACTGACGGCGCCCTTCACTCTTACCTCTCCTTCTGCGACGTAAATGCGGGGGGACCTTGCAATAGTGCTTTAGTCAGGCCTTTTGTTCTTGCGGTCTCGCCGCGCAACATGTACACAACAATTTTTTGGTAGCAACGTATTCGTGGATTTCGTCGAGGGGATAGTGGTTCATACAACAGCAGCAGCAAGCAGTAGAAACACGCGCACGAGCGGGGGAGGTCGTCGGCTTGTGTCATACCAGGTACTGGTACCTGGAATGACAGGTATGTATGTGTTTTGTCGTGAAGGATCGAGATCTTGTACGGCAACGCGCGAAGTCTTGTGTGTTGGACGGTTTCCTCCCACATGTTGGTGCCCCGCGGTGAGGATGGTTGCTGCTACAAGCCATGCCACTGTCGTAGGGGTTAGGGGTTGCATTTTGAGCCCAAACGTTTTGTCACTGACGGAGCTCCTGAACTGAGGACCTACCCAATATATTGGATCCGAGGTGAATTTTGCAATAATGTTATTCGTGAGATACCTGGTATCTATTAGCCCATGGGATTGTGTATGGGGCTTATGATCGCTCACACTTTTTTGTTAAAGTCGGTTGTTGGGTGAGGTATACAGCTCCTCAGCTCCTCAAGCGAGAAGCTTCAGAAAATCGAGGTGCTACCTCTACCGTAGCACGCCTCCTTTATGTTTGACCTATTAATAGTGTTGCCGCCGTCCGTACGTAAAGGCTTTGTTTTTTTCTCGACCTCTCGGGCAAGAGCGACAGAGCAGCAGCAAACGATTACCAGCCAGGACCGGACGGACTCCAGAGGCACAAGCCTGAGTCTAGCTAGGCGCTGTGTTCTCAAGGTTCGATTAGGTCTTCGGTGCGCTGTCGCAAAAACGTACCAGGATATACGAATTAATATAATACCGCGGTGTATCCCTAAAAGTCTACTCTTCGGTTCTTTCTCTCGGAAATAGTTTTTTAAGGTAGTTCTATTTTTGGACTACCTTTTCGGGCAAAGTTCAATTTTCCTATCTAATCTATAACCCTTTTGGGGCTTCAGAAGGAACGTGTCGAAAATATACGTAAATAAAATACGATTACGGCATCGGGCACACGAAGCAATCCGAGCTGCTGCAATCCGGGCTTGTGCTGGGATCGCGGATGCGTCCGAATGCAATAAGGAAGGATCTCTACGACACGCGCGCAGCACGCAGCGTGGTGATAGGCGTACAAACTGTCTGTTGTATTATACGCTATTCCTGGACCCTGCTGTAGACAGACGCTTGTCGATAATATCGCATTCGTTGTTTTTTTCGTCGGTATACATGGATGGGTCTCAAAATGGTTTATGGTATACCTGGTATAGCTATTTAATAGATAGTTTATGGACGATTTTAGAATCCCCCTGTTTGAAGCACCCTTTGTGAGTGATCACCCCCCACTCGTACCACACTCTTGCGTTTTTTCCCTTCTCTCGCTCACCCCCATCGCGCCAGCACCCACACAACCCGCACACCATCCCCTACACGATAATAGCATCGCGTCGGCTCTACTCTCAG
Organism: Alaria marginata; assembly: GCA_037833945.1. Classification (NCBI taxonomy): domain Eukaryota; class Phaeophyceae; order Laminariales; family Alariaceae; genus Alaria; species Alaria marginata. Next base: position 1,705 of record JBBMKB010096372.1, on the reverse strand, counting down.
CTCCGGACAGGCGCTCTGTCCTTCAAACCAAACACCAGGTACCATCTACCTCCTCCATGTGGTATGATCTTTTGTGCGCCTGTTGCTGTCCATACCATAATCTTTCTACTACTACTACTACTACTCTACTACTACTACTGCTGCAAAAGTCTCATCGATTTCGCGGTTTTATACACCATCGATGCGTGTGTATACGAGTCCCACAAACAAAAGAAGCTAGCTGCCTTACGGCTACCGGTACCTGGTAGTTGGGACTATGAAGGGTCTGGCTATGTTCCTCGCCTTGGTCTGTATCATGCCAGGCAGCGACGGCTGCAACAACAACAAAAATCATGTTCAATTTGACAAAAATACATCATGATTCAGCCGTCACGCGTAGTAAGTGTGCACTAGCTAGTGTGCACGTACACCTCGAACAAACCAGCCCGCAATAACGCCAAGGTACCATATATACAGCAGCAGCAGCACCACCACCACCACCATGGTCGTCTACCTCGTCGCGAATAGCAAGCAGCTGTTGCTATGGTTGTGGTCGAATCGAACGACGACCGGGGGTGCCTCGAGCAGAATGTTGGGAAGTCGGAACCAGGTCCTACCGGTAATAAACAAGCCACGCTGTATCATAGGCTTTGTGGTACAGGTATTCCCTGGTGATTTATGTTTTGCCCCTCGTACTTAATACCTGGTACTCATTACGTAGCCGTTTTTAGCTGTGTGTGGTAGATCCAAGCGTGCGAAACCGACCCGATATCTCCCCCCCCATGCCCCCGCGCCCCCTGTACTCGTATTCTTCTTTTTTGACGCAAGGGCAGTTTCATGCGGCGAAATAGGAAAAATGTGTACGGGTATGCTACCCCCTGAAAGATCCAGTACCCAGTGCCCTGCCCATGGGTAAAACAAGGTCGATGAGACCAAAACAGCAGTGCCCGCCGTACTGCGTAGCCCACAGCCCGACGGGAGCGTTTAGGCCTGAGCCCCCAAAATACCGCGGGACGTACAGTCTATACCTGCGGTGTGGTGTGGTGTCGCAGCTGACGGACTCAAGTTCGTGGGTCGGGCCGGTCTGGCAGCGCGTCGCAGGAGAGAGGAGACCAAGATTTGTTCAGGTATTTTGCTTCGTTCATGATTTTTTCTGTTGTTTGCTGACTTACTTGATTACAGTGGTGGTCTCCCTATAGTGCCGGCATGAGCAAGCCAATAATACCGGCAGTATAAAGGATACACGCACTATTTGGCATAGTACTAATATACTGGTACTAAACTGGCTACTGTAGTTTCACCCGTTCTAAGGGATTTCACCGGTACTATAACGAATTAGGCACTATTCAACCGGTACTATAGGGAGACATTTTGCTGCAGTACCAAAAACGTCGCGTTGTTTTTACATTATACGAACTCGCGCAGGCTTGCAAGAAAGGGGAGGGTTGGAGCACGATCACAGGCAGTAAGCAGCCTGTCTGCAGCTAGCTGCTGTCGGCGTCTCAGAACTCAGGACACCTTATTTTACGTTGTTACCGGTACAGCTGCTGCTGCTGCTGCTAAGCCGCAGCGCATGGTCCGTGGTATAAGCGAGGGACGAACGTCCTTATATTCTGCACACCAGATTATTTACTGGCTCTTTTTGTATACTGTTGTTGTTGTTGTTGTTGTTCTCACATTAACTCATTGCAAAAATCAAGTCCGTGGTCACAGGACAGGCTCCAGT
>JBBMKB010096361.1:0-10775 GCA_037833945.1 Alaria marginata | reverse complement strand
GATGGGATCAGGATAGCATGGGCATAGGGCCACCACTCGATGCCGTCTCCTTGGATGACCTGGGGCAACGTTTCGCAACCGGGAAAAGCGTCCGGCCGCAGTTGACAGGAGCACACGCGCGCTTGAGCATTCATGTGCTCGTCATCTTTAACCACGCTTCGGGAGAACACCGGCCGAACCGAGACTCGGCGGCGCCGAACTCGCTCCCGGGGGCGATTAAGTTATGTTACTTCATTCCAGCCCTGCTCCACTCATCGGACGGCCGGATCAAGTGGCAGCAGAGGCTCACGTTAGTGAAGAGCGGGGGCATAGTGCTCCTGCTCCCATGGCTGGTAGCGTTTACCAGGGGAGGGGACTTGAGACAACGGGGGGCCGCCCAGGAGGCTTCGGAGGAGGTGAAGCTTGAACGAGCGTCGTCGATCCGTCGCCACGCCGGAGGGGTCAAAGTGGCAGCACGCAGCCTTCTGGCAGAGCCATGACCGGCGGGAACCTAGGAGATGTGGAACACACTGGTGGCCAAGTTCCCCCCCGGAGACCACGCCGCCGTGTCCTCGGCGGCGATGGCGGCGGCGGCTGTAGTGCCAACGAGCGCCACCAAGGTAAAAGATGGAAACGCTCCCCCGTGGCGCCTTGACGAAGAGTACGCCTCCGAGATGCTCTTCGGCGTCATCAGCTACCGCAGCGCCCTTTCGGGCCCCGGAAACGACGGTCAACGATTCGCTCACTTACAATCCATCATCCACACTGACATCGGGAGGGAGGAGCTCGAAAGGGGCATGACAGCCTTCTGGCGGAGAATCGTTGATGAGCCGGACGCGTTCCCACCAGAGGTCTGGTAGCTATTTTTACGGTCGAGCCCCACTGCGCTGGGGGAAAAGTGCCGGCCGGTTTGCGTGGGCATGACATGGAGGGGGCTCATCACCGCAGAGGCTATGCGACAGTGGCGGCCGCGGTTGGAGGAGGTAAACTGAGGAGTGAGACAGTTTGGGGTTGCCGTACCCGGCGGAGTGGAGCATGTGGGATTGAGGGCTAGGACGCTACACGAAACCGGCAACTGGCTCATTCTTACGGACTGCTCCAACGCCTTCAACATCGTTAAACGGACGGTGGTGCTAGAAGAGGTGGGAAACTGCGTGCCAGCGCTCACCCTGCTAGTGGCCAAGTGCTACGGCACAAGACCCGCGGAAGTGTTTTTCCGGGTGGACTCAGGGGAGACCAGGACGATCGCTTGCTCCAGCGGTGAGTCATCCCACGGAAGGGGTGCAACAGAAGTTTCTGAGCTCCTCACATGCGGAGCTCAATATCTCATCCGAAACATGACTTCGAAGGAAATCGTTCGCGCATCCCGATCAACAGTTCTATGCGCTAGTCCTAAAATCATTACACTTGACAAGTTGTCATGGTAACAGGTAGCCGGTCAGAAACGTTTGGCCCTAAACGTGCAATCCATACCGTGGGATGACCCCGGTGTCCAGCAAGGGGACCCCATGGGGCCGTCAATGTTCTGCCTGGCGTTGCGGCCGGGACTGAAGCGATTCCGACACGAATTCGAGGGAGAAGGAGCGGAAGCCTTCGCATACATGGACGATACATCTCTCGGCCTTATGGGGATCACGGCCAACGCGGTTAGAACATACGCCTTCCTCCGGAGAGAGCTGGATGATATCGGAAATATGGTCATCCCCGCCAAGACAGTGGCACTACCACTCAAAGGGCACGCCCCGACGGCGGAGGAAATTTCGCTCCTAAAACGCGTTGACGTCCGCATCGCAGACGAAGAAGGGGTGACGTTGGCGGGTGTCCCGATCGGCACGGAAGCATACGTGCAGGGGCGGGCAATGGAGGTAGTGGGGCAGGGAGGCGCGGACCGCGTTGCGCGCTGCCTCGCTATCATGCCCGACAAACACGCAGTGGCCCTCATCGCCGTCAACCCCTCGGGCAGAGGACGAGCTACCTCGAAAGGGCTCTGGACCCGGGGCTGTCCCTCGAAGCTTGTAGAAGGGCAGACAGCGGGGCGCAGTGGGCATGCAAGAAACTCCTCGAGCTACCCGGAGCGGCGGAGGCACACTCATTTTCGAGGAGGGGTGCCCGTATGGTCAGCTGGCTTTAAAGCCATATGGGGGCGGGAGGGTTGGGGCTGCCGTCGACAGGAGCAAGGCGAATGTCTGCCTCAATTGGGAGCAAGGTGGGGGTTCTACCGAAGATACTAGCAGATCTCACAGACCCGTTAGGAGACAAGGTGAGGAGGGGGCTCCCGGAATCGAAAATTTCATCTCAGCTGGGGGGCAGTTTATGGGAGATCCGAGACACATGGGGGGTGACGAAGGAGGCCATGGCCGGCATCGTCCCAGAATCCTGGCTGGAATGGGGTCTGGGTGCAGAGGGGGACCTGGCCCCAAGACCCCCAGAGGCCGACTTACTGGCGGCACACGGCACCGTAACCACCAGTTCTCGGAAAGCCCAGCAGAAGTTGGGCAAGCTGGTGAATCAAGGTCGGCACGCTGCGTTCACTGCTTCGCTGGAGAAGCTACCGGAAACGGCACGCCCCCCCGGACCAGGCGACCCGCTGGGGGAGAGTGAGACCAAGGCCTTCGCCAAGGCTCGCTACAGGAGTCTACAGGGGGCAGGAGTCACGGCATGCCTTCGGGCGAGGCCAACAGACTCACTCCGTGTCATACCAGCAGCAGAGGGAGGCATTTCTTGGGGATCGAGGAGCATGTTGCAGTGAATTTCCCCAGCTGCGGTGCAGCCGAAGTGGACACTCACCATGCACGCATCTGTCCCAGAGCAGGGGCGTAGGTTAATCAGCACCAACTTCTTGTCCACGCGGTTTCCCGCACGTTGAAGCAGCTGGGAATTCGACACCAAGTGGAGAGCAGCGAACCGTTCACTGCAGACAGGAACCTACGGATGGACATAGTCGTCAGGAGAGGAGGTCTCCGCTACTCCCCAAACAGAGAGTATGAATATGATATAATGTGTTCCCCAGTAATAGTAGAACAATCGACCAAACTGCAGTTAGTTATACAGCAGGCAATAGTGCAAGCAAGACAGTACAGTAGATCGATATAATCATTTACATTGTACCTTAAATATGTCTATCTAATTACGACAAAGGCCCTGAAGCATGCCTTAGACATGCCTGAAATGTGTTGAGCGCCCCGTGGCACACCCTACACTGATTATAAGTAGTTTTGTTGCTTAAGGTAAATATACGCCTATCTCGCCTAATACGTTTGCCATTCTCACCCCCTGTTCCCTGGTATTGGGAGTGCCAGACCGACGGCATTATTTTTAGTTGTCTAAAAGGTCCTTATGGAATGCCTTTCGTTGCCTTACGACTTGCGTTGCCGTACTCAAGACAGGCAAGATAGGCCCGGAAACAGCGTTTTAGACACACTCTTCTTTCAGGGCGTTCAGGCATTGTAATTTGACCCTTTTTCAACTCCTAAACCTTCCTACAGGTATTGATAGTCTGATTCCAAGTGTTTTGTCACCACACCGGGAGATGCTACCTCCATAATGATGGGCGTGTAGTGCTACATAAAAGGGTCTTACCAGGTACTGACTAGCGCCTAGAGTATGGTTCTGTTTTGGCCAGCAGGCATGGTACCACTGAGCAGGCAGCAGTGTCGTGGCACGACATCACCAAAATAACCTGCTATGATGTGATATGGGTCTTGTACATTATTTGACTTTCGGGTTGAAGTTTGTGGAAGCTTCCATGGAAGCTTCCATACTTCCATGGAAGTCTGAAGATTGCACACTTCCATGGAAACTACCATGTGTGTGTGTTTTCGTCCCATTTATTCTGGGCGCCAGATGTTTTTGATGCACCAGCCGGGGTCACACAGGGGGGAGGTAAACACAAAAGAGTTCTCTCCACCTTTCCTCCTGCGGTGCTTGCCTCAGTTTTTATCGCGAGAGGGGTATAGCCGTCCCTTTCCCTCGTCAATATTTAAAGTCGAATTTTGTTTACTCACGAATGAAATATCGCTTTCCACTGTAATTGCGTTTGTTTCACTCCGGAGAGATTCGAACCTTAAACATAGCCGTCAGAAGAGTTACGAGGTTACCAAATGAGCCACTGGGGACGTCAGTATGGAGGAAGTGATGGAAGCTTCCATCGAAGTAGCGGAAGATTCTATGGAAGTGGGTAGAAGCTTCCACGGAAGTGATGGAAGCTTCCATGGAAGTAGCGTAAGCTTCCATGGAAGTAGTGGAAGCTTCCATGGACTTAGTAGAAGGTTTCATAACTTCCGCGGAAGCTTTCAGCGTGGAAGCTTCCGCGAACGTTTCCATGGAAATATCCGTGGAATTTTTCATGGAAGCTACCACGGAAGCTTCCATGGAAGTTGTACAAGCTTCGATGGAAGCTGATTCCATGGAAGTAGCGGAAACTCCTGTGGAAGCTTCCACGGAAGTACTGGAGCTTTCACAGAAGCGCGGATGAAAGATTTCGTGGAAGCCACGTAAGTCAGGTAAGCTTCCACGGAAATCGGGTATGCTTTCAAGGAAGCTTCTGTTCGTGTGCTTCCATGGATTTTTGCGGAAGCTTCTGTGGAAATAGTAGAAGTTCTCATGGAAGTAATGGAAACTCTTACGGAAACAACTTCTACTGCTTGAGTGCACTTCCATAGGATATTCCGTGGAAGCTTCCATGGAAGCTTGAACCGCTTCCATATACGTCCATGGAACGTTGAACTACTTCCGCGGAAGCTTCCATGAATGCGGTGGAAGCTTCCACCAGGGTACTGAAAGCTTCCACGGAAATACTGTCAGCTTCCACGGAAGCTTCCATGGAAGTACTGGAAGTTTTCATGGAAGTGCTGAAAGCTTCCATGGAAGTAAGGAACGTACTGGAAACTTCCATGTAAATAGTGGAAGCTTCCATAGAAACTTCCATTACATGCAAGTACTGGCATTTTCTAAGGAAGTGGTGAAATTTTCTGTGGAAGCTTTTTTCAAGAGTACTGAAAGTTTCCATGAAAGTACTGGAAGTTTTCATGGAAGTACTGGCAGCTTCCATGGAAGAACTAGATTTACTAGAACCTTCCGTGGCAGTGGTGGAAACTTTAACGGAAGAAGTACTGGAAGTTTCCAAGGAAGTGGTGGAAGTTTCTATGGAAGCTTTCACGAGAGTACTGAAAGTTTCCATGGAAATGCTGGAATGATTCATGGAAGTACTCCAACTTTCCATGGTAGTACCGGTAGTGCTGGTAGTACTGAAAACTTCCAGGCAGTGGTTTAAGCTTCCATGGAAGGTATGCCTAACCCAAACCCTAACCCGAACCCAAACCCTAACCCGAACTCGAACCCGAACTCGAACCCGAACCCGAACCCTATCCATGGAAGTTACCAGTACCTTCCATGGAAGTTGAACGAGCTTCAATGTAATTTTGCGGCACTTGATCACAGCTTACCCATAAGCTTCTACTGCCGCCGTGTAAGCTTCCACCCTTTACATGGAAGCTTCCGGTACATCTATGAAAGCTTCCATGTCAGTCCTATGGAAGCGTCCGTCCCCTCAGGGGGGGAACTGTGCAATGGGTCCTTCGGTTACTTCCATGGAGAGGAAGCTCGGAGAGAAGAATGCTTACACTTCCATGGAAGTAGTGGACGTTTCCATGGAAGGAGCTTACATGGAAGCTGTGGAAGTTTCCGTGGAAACTTCCGTGGAAGCTTCAACGGAAGCTTCCACTACTTCAACGGAAGCTTCCACCGCTTCAACGAAAGCTTCCACGGAAGACGATGGAAGCTCCCATGGAAGCTGCTCACGTGGAAGTGATAGAAACTTCCACTGCGCCCACTACTTTCATGGGAGCATCCACTACTTCCATGCTACCATTACTTCCAAGGAAGCAGACACGGATGCACTTGAAGCTGCCATGTCAGGCCATGTCAGTAGTGGAAGCTTCAATGGAAGTGATGGATGCTTCCACGGAAACAAAGTGTGGAAGCTTCCATCAACCACGAGAAAAGCAGATGACGTAGAAGGCCGTATAATATGGATGCCAGCAGAGCTCTGGGGGTTTGGGCTGCATGGCTCTCTATAAACACATTCAAGATATCCCCCATCCCCTGATTTTGGGAGATCCAGACTACTGGTGTTATTTCGGTTGCCTATAAGGGTGTCTGGGCGTGCTTTCGGCTGCCCGACGAAATATAGGCAAAATGGGCACAAAAACAGTTTAGCAGGCACACTCAAAGGGCAATGGAATTGGTAAAGGGCATAGAGGCAACAAGGCTATAGTCTACCTCCTCTCCCACTGCTTACCGCAGTTGCTCGGGGTTTCTGGTTCATGTATGGTCTACTTTCCGTATCTAATAATTGCATAAATGAGACGCGCGAGAGTGAATCGCAGGCCTTTTTCTTATTGGCTTTCCAAGGAAAGAAATGCCTCTTCCTAACGGATTCTACGAGCTCTTAGGGTAGATTTTCATTTCTCTGTGGCCATCCATCCATTCATCCATTAACCCATCCATCCATCCATCCATCCACCCATCCATCCATCCATCCATCCATCTATCCATCCATACATCCATCCATCCATCCATCCACCCATCCATCCATCCATCCATCATCATCCATCCATCCATCCATCCATCCATCCATCACGTGCTGTGTGTATTCTACGAGTACAACAGACAACAGCGCCTCCTGGTGGTACGATGACATACTGGCTTTGTCAGCAACCAGTTTACTGAACTGCATCTCAGTACTGGACAACATCAGTACACTGGGTTCGATTGGCTTGGAATAAGAGACTCTTTTTTACTCTTTCATGAATGTGGGTCACAGGTACACCGATGGCCGTTACTCTACCATATCTTCTCGTGAAGAATGTATGCGCCATGACCGTTCCATGAGTGTTGGATATGTATCTTGTTGTACTAAAGATGGTCATGGTGTCTCCGTAGATTCGGTTGACGGAGGACCGGGTAATTGCGTTTCCCGCCGGCAAATGATTCCTGTCGACCTTCCGTGGAAGCACCTCTCGACGCCCTCGAGGCATCTTCCCTCGTTCCCCCGGCTAGGTCTGCCGTCTGATCTTGCTCCACCTGGCGCGTGTACGCGCTACCCCAAGACAAGAAGTGAAGTGTTGCAGTCGTGAGCAGAACCTGAGACAAGCCTCTCATATCTGGCGTCGACGAGAATAAGAGTTTACACTCTGCAGCAACCCTCTCATATCAAATGGAATATTTTTTTTGTTTGCGGGGACTGGGATTCCTCACCGAGCTTACCGAGCAGAACCATGAGACTCCCTTGGCAGCCGTAGGTGGCATGTGTGAAGTCATCGCCAGGAGTGCGTAGTTGTGGCTTTCTTGAACCGGGATTTATCAGCGGCGGTAAAAAAAACGCTTAAATAAAACCGCGGTTAAGAAAATATAGCCGTCTGAGGAATAGCCGAAAAAAAGGGGTTTGGAATAGACTGCGAACTTGCTTCAAGGGAGTGTGCTTCAAAAATTACGAGAGATAGACTGGATGCTTGCTTTCAAAAGGTGTCTTCACGACTCCTATAGGCAAGGGAATCTCACGATTCGTTTAGGTTCGTAAGATGCTTAAAAAAGTTCAAGTAAATACGAAGGCTGTTTGCTTCAATTTCAGAAATTTAGTATGAACCCAATAGGGAAAACCAAAGAGTAAACTGTGAAGAAAAATAATATACCAGGTATTATACTACAAGGTAATACTGATTGGTCTCGCAACAACAGCAGTTCACGTCGCAAACGGGAGTCCCTTGCCGATCCCCCGCTAGCGTACATGGACACTTGCAGGATGGCACCATGGAAACGGCTACGAGTACCATGTGTTAGAGCGCGCGTACCAAGCACCAACGCCCTGCTACCTGACCTGACCATACGCAGGGTTGCCCACGTCAGCCAGCCAAACCCTGCCACGCAATACACGCAGTATACGCAATACCATTAATTATCTCGGCTCGGCTTGTTTAACTGTTAATAGCCGACAAACCTTTACCCCTGATCATAAACATGACCACGACCACACCACACCTCTTTTAACCCTTTGACAAACGCAAACATCATCTCGCACAAAATTCAACTAGGCTGTCCCCAAAAAATTGGGTGCGGTTCTAAAGGGGTTGGGCTTGTCAAAAAGCTTGTCAAAACTCCGTTTGTCGATATACAACGTAAAAAAAAAACCAGGTAGAGCCGAGAGTGGACTACTACGTTGAAATCACGTGTTTCTGCAACGTGCAGAGTGCTGCTCGGAAAATGAATGGTACCGCGTCGGGCAGGTGCGACCAAGCGGTTAGCCTTGACTTTCCAATCAATCAACCAACCGATCAATCAATCAATCAATCATTGGATCAATCAATGAATCAATGAACCCATGCATGAACTAGTCCATCAAACAACTACCCAATCAATCAATAAACCAACCAATCAGGCAATCAATCAATCAACCAATCAACCAACGAGTCAACCAACCACACCCCCAACAAACGAATCAATCAATCGACCAATCAATCGTACGTGTGGAACCAGCCCGTGTTTTCAAACCTTCTCACTTTCGGCTTTCTATTGGCCGAACCCTCTACTTCTTCCTCCCCGACCCCCCCCCCGACCCCCGCCCCCTTCCCCGCCTCCCGGCGGTCGCCCGGACCTCCCCTTCGTCGTTGAGCCACTAACTCCGCCGCGTCGAACAGCAACACGTCCTCGTCTTCCTTTCGGCTCGTTTTCTGCAAGAGGAGCTTCTGCACAGACTCCAGGTCCTGGGGAGGCGCGTTCAGCAAGGGGGTGAAACGAGACGCTTTCAGCCAGGGGGTGACGCCAGAACACATTGAGCAAGGGGTGGTGCCCAAGGGGTGTCGTAAGACGTAACGCGGGGCACAAGACGGCTGGCTGGCTTGCCCTACTTTCACGCGCTGAAACAAACAAACACGAGGTCTGGGTACCGGGCGGACGGGCGGGCGGGCGGGCGTAGCTGCGCGGAACGCTCGGTAGTAGTGGCGGAGCGATACCGCAGGTTCGTCTATAAATAGTACTGGCGAAATCTAAACACGCCCTATATGCCAAGAAGAAGTTCTTGGTGCGTGGAAAAGGTGTGCGAGGGCAAAGGCAAAAAGAGCAAGCGCGCGAACGGTGCATCGTGTTGGAAGCGCTCAACCTCAACACTACTTTGCGAGTCCGGCGACGCGCGACTACAGTACCCCGTGACGATTAAAGGCACGCCACCCATCCATGGCGCGTCGCATGTCTCGTCCTCCAGATAAAAACAAAAAATCAAAACAAAACAAACAAAACAAAACAAAACAAAACAAGAAACAACAAGACTGGCTGGACTTGACTTGACTGCCTCACCTCTGCCGAAAGGCTCCCGCCGATATCGCTATCTAACCGAGCCGCCGCCACAGACGCCGCCGCCGCCGCCGCTGCCGCCACCGCTTCTGCTGTCGGCTTCACTTTAACAGCACCCCCTGCCCGCCCCCCCCCTCCGTCCACATCACCCCCGCTCGAAGCGCCGGCCATCGCTCCCACCCCCTCCTCAGCAGGCTCCCCCGCCGCTAGCGCCGATGTCGGAGGAGTCAGCAGAGCCCCCTCCCCTTGCGGGGGCGGAGGTGGTCGCTCTGACAGCGATTTTGAGCGCGTAACGTCGGCCAATCCCCGGCCGAAGTCCTCTGCGGTAACCCGGCAGGCAGCAGCAGCAGCCGAGGCACTTCCGTCGCCGCTGCCACCGGCGACGGCCCTCTCTAGCGCGTAAGAAGCCGCGGCGCGCACAAGCCCCGCGAGCTCCGCCCCCGTAAACCCGTCCGATACAGCGGCGAGGGAGGACACGAGGGCGTCGTATCCGTCACCACCACCGCTAGCCAGCGCCGAGGAGGGAGTTGCATCCGGCGGTGGCGTTTCGATTCGACCCGCCTGGTGCATTCGCTGGGTGTGGATGCGGAGGATGGCTTCGCGTCCGGTGCGGTCGGGACCTGGGATTTGCACCTGTTTTTGGGCGATCCGAAAAAAAGCGCGCGTCCGCCCACGGAGGCGTGGAAGAGAACAGCAGGCGGGACGGACGGGAATGGAAAGGGGGAACGTGACGAGGTTAGTGTCAGGGAGAGAAAAGCGGTAGGAATAATCGTACTCGTAGAGTAAAAGGAAACGAGGGATCGAGGGACGATGCCCAATGCCAAACGTTGACAGTGTTAGGAGGCTTCCGAATCATCATGTTACTGTGTGTGAAAGAAGAACATCACCGGCCGGCGTGAACGGAGTCAGCGAACTGAACGCTTTTCAGCCGCAATATGATATAGCTCGCACTAAACAAGTATCGCATGTGTTGGTACGTGTCATTGTCTTTCGCGAACGAAAAGCCACGCTCCGACTCAGGCGTCCCCTCCCCCCTCTACCGTCCACATAGCGGCAAACTGTTGGTTTCATGCTGCCGTGCATGCTGCTCAGCATGTTTTAGGAGAGAGAGAGAGAAAGAGAGAGAGAGAGATAAATAAGGGGGGGGGTGGACAGGGAGGAGGGGTGGGGGGAGAGAGAGACACACAGAGAGAAAGACATGTAGACAAACATAACCCATAACAGTTGGCCGGCCCGGCGGGCTGTCACGTCACCGTCTTACCTGTACTTCAAATCGGCCGGGGCGAAGGAGCGCGTTGTCGAGGAGGTCGATCCTGTTCGTCAGCGCCACCAGGAGGGTTGGCCGTTCCAGCTCCTGGAACCCATCCATACGCGCTAGCAGCCTTCAAGGCAGGCAAAACAAAAAACAAACGAACATGCGCGTGGGTGGGTGGGTGTGTGGGTGGGTGGGT
>JBBMKB010096350.1:0-10776 GCA_037833945.1 Alaria marginata | reverse complement strand
TGAGCACAGGCTCTTAAAACACTATTATATAGGATTTAGAGTGGCGTCCTTGCTGAGCACAAATGCTTAGCTGTAAGCATAAAAAACTAAGCCTTAAATTCTTAACACATGTCGCGTACTGTATAACATGTTGCGGTCTATTTGTCAGCTACCTGGTATGTTTTTGTTGTTGCTGTGTTCACGCGATAACTATTAATACTACTACTAAGCTACTGATAACCCAATGTTCACTGCAGGTGCTGTGACGCGCACTCCTGACCAACGAGAGCAGCACCAGGAATAAGCCCAGATACGTATGAATACATACCCGGTCCTGGTAGTATTTCAATTGTTGCCCATCTCAAGGCCCCACGGCCGGGCGGGGCGGGACAAGATGCCAAAAAGGAAGGTATACGAGCAGTATATACCCGGTATTTTACGTTAGGTCCATTTCAACCATTCTTGTTCTTACGTGGAGATATAAAAACGAAAAATATAGAAACCGGCACTGAATGGTTGTGGTTTGCTGAAGCGCTGAACCAACATCTTTAATACTTCTACAAGGCGAAAGGTTCTGTTCTATTGCGTACCAGGCACTGCGTGCGTGTACTAAGGTTGTTCTCGAATTTTACCAGCCGAAAAGTTGCCGAAACAGTCTGTTGTCCATTCGGAGTTCAGACGCTATCGAGTAGGCAAACCTGAAAAATAGAAAATAGTACTCGGTACTCGGCATGTACTCGTTCGTGCCCGGTGTACTAGAAGTGTGTGATGTCCTCTGCCTTGCACTTCTGAACCGTTATATCTGGAATACTCCTTACAGTATATGATAGACATCCCGCAGGGGGAGGAAACCCGCATGGTGCGTACAGCGTACGGTATCATAAATATTTACCCTGGTACCCTGGTATCATACTTCAAGTATCGCATGACATGAATACGACAACAACAAAACAGGAGCGACGAAACGAAAACAGAATCATCGCAAGAACGAAACAACATAAAACAAAAACTACAAATCTAAATGGTTGCGCTTCCGGAGGTTGACGTGGGGAGGAGGGCCGCAGGACAGTGGGACCACCGGGACCACCTCTGGCTCGGATCGCCTGCCCTCGCGTCCCTCTGTTAGGGCATTTCACCGAGGCCCTGGGCGAAAGTCGCCGCTCCCAGCGCACAAGTAGGTGCTGCACTGCGGTTATTATCCCTTTCATGTCGGCGCAAACATATACCCTGGTATTGGGTATAGCTATGCTCGTTTCGGGAGTCTACAGCAGTAGTCTAGTCGTGGGGGGCAGGGAAGGGGAGAGAAGCAGCGTGTCGCCGAGTCACCGAATTCAAGGGCCGACGCCCAGCGAGCGATCACAAAATAAAAATTATAATAGCCCAAGAAAATGTGAATCTACCCGAACAAGGATGTTGGGATGTGAATGATGGATGGTTGTGTGAGATGAAACATCACACAGCTAAAAATAAAATAAATCTTAACCACAAGCTGACGTTCGTAAAATAATAATAAAAAATAAAAAGTGTACCGAAAACAATCAAAATATTAAACAATCAATACCTTCGTATCGTATACGCTGGTATACGCTACATACGTACGAAACGCTTTTTCCAGGAAAGCGCATTCCAGGTTCAGAATCGTCGACGAAACGATATAATACCAGGGCGGACGATCACAACACCCAGGCCTATCACACGTATATATCAGATTCGTATCAGATACCTGGTACACCACAAGTAAGTGCACTCACTGCTTGTGTGTCGGTTCTGCTCGTGTGTCGCCAAATTTGGTCCAGCATTCGCCAACAAGTCCCGTGGACGCAACGAAAGACGACGACACAGAAACGAGGGAGGCCCCTCTAATCTAAACACTCATCTAATAACAACGTGTCCGGACGGATGCTCTAGGGGTAGGCCTGCTCACTATTATTGCTTCATGTGAGAACAACAACAACCGTGGGTGCCTGGTATACGATTTCGCGCGCTAGGAAGCACTTCCTACTGGTCTTGTGGTATCAAGGTCAGGTTTACGGGGCGTGGACACACCCCAACCCCGAACCCTAACCCTGAACCGAACCCGCAGCCAAAACGCCCATGGAACGAACGCGGGCGGCTGCGCCGCTTTCGCACCGAACAGGAATGAATGTCGTCAAACAAGCAAGGTACGCCGACACGCCGACAAACTAGGAACAAATCAGGGACGCCAGGCTGGTTGGTGATTGGTGACCATTGGAACCTCAACTTGTGTCATCTTGCGTTGCTATTCTTGCTTATTATGTAGACTATATATTCGTACATAGCTATTCTCGCATGTCTTCCTTTTCAAGATTATATATCAAGAGCAAGTCAAAATCAAGTCAAGATCAAGTCAAGATCAAGTGCAACTTGGGCTAATGGTGCCAGCGCGCCATGTGGCCATTATCTAGTACCAGGTAGTCTAGTAATAGTGTCTGTCTGTGTGTTCTTCACATCAAACTGACCTTTTCACCCATCTATATACATCCAGCACAACCAAAAATTACAAATAAAAAAGGAAAATATTAGTGTCCATGCCGATACCTCCTATGGAGACGAGCTCTGTTACTGCCGTGTGTCACAAACTACATACTTCGAAGCATACGAGTACGTAGGGCCATGAGTGGTGCCAACCTAATGATCTATTTATCGCCACCCCGTTTGCGCCAGCGTGACAGCTTCACTCAAACAAAGTGTAAATATATATGTACCTAAATACTGTACATGTATATATCAATATTCAATATGTATAATATATACGTGAACACTGTAACTCGGGTGAACAACTAAACATGCCGGTTATGCCTTCCGAAAAATCATCAGATACAGCATACATACGCGATAAATACGTGTCATGGTTTGATTTCCGAGTTTTCCGTGCCATCCCCGGCAAATTACAAAGTATGATACCTGGTATGCTGCAGTACAGTAGTATGCATGGAGTACGATGAGAATAGCCGGGTAGAACAGGAGCAGCTGGCTTGATATCGCCAAGAAACCGGGGGCATAAATAATACATAAAATAAGTTGATATTATTGTTACAGAATACCAGGTATAAACGATGCAGGATGATATTGGCATGAGATAGCAGTTGAGCCGGTCGATCGGCTGGTAATGGATGGTGGCTGATTGGACAAGGTGGCAAGAGGGGTTGGCTATTGGCCACTAGGCCACATTTTTATCTTGGCAGGTTGGGTCTCCGTGGAAATTGGCAAACTAATTGTGCGAAATGCGGTATGATAGCATCACGATGGTATCTTATGAATCATAGACGAAGCAGGGAGAAGCAGCTTCCCTGCCGACGGGACTCGAGTTTTTCAACGAAGGTAACAAGAAGACATTAAACCGAAAGGAGAAAACGTGAGAGAGTTTCTCAGCAGATGATCGTACACTCGTCGTCCACGTGTGAGTGATATCACTGAGCTGCTGCTGTTGTTGCTGTTTGCCGTCATTTGGTGTTGTTGTTGTTGTGGTGGTGGTTGTCGTCGTATATACGAGTATCAAGTCCGCGGTATTTAATACCAGGTAGTTGTTGACCGCGGTCTCGTGGTTCGGTTGTTGGGCCGATTGTTGTTGTCTTCAGAAGTATATGGTACGAGCACGTATGAATACTACTTGTAGTAATGTTAATACCTTGTATATTACTGTTTGTGGGTTAAGTCCAGTATACCCCGTCTGAGGTTGAGTTGATCACTACCAGGGTATTATATAAATATGTACGAACGATTCGCACTGAAACGTAGAATAAATAACTGAGAATAAAACACCAAGTCTAGAAATAAGCTAAAGAAAGTTTTATAAAATAAGCTAAAATAAGCTAAAGATCGAACTCTAAATATCATAGTCTACGTCTGGAGATACGAATCGTTCTCGTACGCCTATTACTATTAGCCGACGTATCATATACCAGGTACCTGGTAATACGAGGTACCAGGTACCTGGTGCAGGAGGGAAATGAGAAGCAACGGGCCAAACCAGCCGAACATCAGAACATGCCCTTTTCGATTCAGCAAGGGAAATGTCGAAAATGTTTTGTTTTCGGCGACTCGACGCTACACCACCGAGCCTACTCGTAGTTCCACGTAGTCCAAGTCTAGGTTACGATGATCTGAATACATGAATACTGCCCGAGCACCGAGCACAGCAGGTACTTCCAGAGTACTGAGTTATTCCCATCGCATCATCTCCCGGCATAAAGAGATGTGGAGATTTCTCGCACAATCTATCCACAGCTGTCGTTTACTTTTTTCATATACCTGGTAATAATTAAACCGAATGAGAGATAAACACTGGACAAGAACACCAACAAAATCGCAAATCGCAGCAGTCCAGTTCAATTGCGTCGTCAGTGACACTCCGTGCCTCTCACACACACATGCCGGAAAACTTGCATACTGCTATTTACGTGCCAGCTGCTATGCTGCTGTGCTGCTGCTGCACGCGGTGACTTCCACGTTCATTCCGGGACGAGCGGCCTCGTGTGCCGTACCGACCGGTGCGAAACAAAAAAAAGCACCGCTGTGTGCAGAAAGATAACCTACGACACTGAATTTGACCCATTTTTATCCCATTTTTCCAAACTTAAAAAAAAATCCACACTAAATCCAAGTAGTCTGTCTCCGAAAAACGCGGGTGCGGCTCTAAAGGAGAATCGAATCAAATAAGCACAACACACATGCCGGGGGCCATCCATCCAAACAAACAGAACCCAACCACCACTACTCCTACTACTGTTGCTGCTACTGTACATGTGACGCACCTTGAGAAGCTTGCTTAGACCCAGAGTGAATGCCTCAAAACCTAGCCTGCCATCGCCATCCTCGTCCAGAACGTCGAACAGACGGGACCCAAAAGCGCCAACCACCACCGACAGCCGAAAGGTTTCGTCCGAATCACAGAGCGATAAGAACTGCGCCTTGTCCATCATCATTGCCGGGGAGGAAGAGGCCGCGCTCTTGATGTGGCACGCTGACAGGGGGGCCCAGACCGAGGGTCTCCTGCTAGCCTGCCCGTCAGGCCCGCCACCGCCGCTAACACCACCATCGCCACCCCGGGTCGAGGACGGCGGCGGGGGTAATTTGCCGAGATGCTGCTGTGTCAACTCGGTTGAGGTCGCCTCCCGAAATACTTTGAGCACTGTTCGGAGCTCGATAAATGTGAAGAGGGTGTGTCCTCGGAGCCACGACCAGCGCACCTCGGAAGAGTACGCCGCGCACTTCACCAGCTCTTCGGGCCTATTTTCTCCGCAACACCCTCCTCGTTTGCTCCCTCCACACCCCATTCCGAGTTTTCCTATGGGCTCCTGCCTTCGCCGCGAAAGTTTGAGCTCCCTCCCTCAAGTTACAGCTGCTGCAGTGGTCGTTGTTGACGAAGGCTGGAAACGAAAACAAACGTATGCAGCTTTCCTGGTGTGCGCTCTTTTTAGTGTATCTCGCGTCTAAGAAGTAGCTTCGTTAGGCGAAGGAGCAGCAGGCTGTGGCGACGGTGCGTGGACGTGATGTGACCTAGAAAGACGACAACTTCGATTGTGTGGCTGTTCTGCTATGCTCTGCTGACTGTGCGTTCTGGAGAGTCCCTGTGGGCAACGTGTTAAAAAGTTCAGGACACCCTAAAGCTGCTTGTCACTGCTGTTGTGAGAAGGGTCACAGGGGCGGACAGGTATTGAATATGGAGGCGTTTTGCTCAGGGGATGGTTGTTCAAGTTGTGACGTCAAAAGTGCGGCGCAACTGCACTGAACTGACGCCGTCGCTTTATCCTTCTTCCCTTTGTCCCTCCTTTGGCTTGTTAGAAGCCAGCTATGAAGACCAGCAGCGGCAGCGCATGCACGGAGCGGCAGAGAGAAGTGGCCGAAGACCAAAGGGTTGAACAGGGTGGCAAGTGACGGGCGGGTCACCAGTCATACAGGTGGCAATCAGAGCGAGAAAGTGGTCGTGATATTGGGTGCTGCTGCCATGTATTGGTCCGAGGTCTCCTGCGTTGTCGTGTTCATGCTCGCCGGCAGCTGGTTCCTCGCAAGGTCACGCCGGGTAGCTCCTCCTCCCGGTTCGCGGCCGTCGCACCCCCCAGAGTCGTCAGCCGTGCTTGAGACGAGTGCAAGGGAGCTCGAGAAGGTGGGAGACTTCGACGGAGCGATGGAAGCTCTGCTCGCGTCGCACTCAGCAGGCTCATCTCAGGCGGTGATTCTCGCGCATGATCTGTCCCAGCGTCACCCAGGCGCTTTCCAGTCAAAGGGCTGTCCCGTCGGCTCGACCCCGAAACCGGCTGTTTCTGACACCGCAGCGTTTTCTGCTGTCGGTGATGGTGGTGGTGGTGGTAGTGGTGATGCTCTAAGTGGCCAGATTTTCGTGCCCTCTTCGGTCGGAAAGAGCACGGAGCAGAGAATGAGCGAAAGAGATACGTTGACGTTGGCTGTTGATGGTACGAGTGACGTTGGCCCTGTGACTCCTCAGTCAGCGGGTGAATCCACCGCCATGGGACCACCAGCAACAGCAGCAGCAGCACCACCACCACCAGGAGAGAGTGATGGTCAGACACCTTGGGAGAGGGGGTGGCACGGACCGGAGGGGTTCAAACCGCCACCGTCCGATGGTGCTACCGTTGCTGCTACTGCTACTGCTGCTGTGTCCAAGGCGATATCGCCGGGATCTGAAACTGGTCTAACTTCGAGTGTCAATAATAACGGTGTCGGTAATAAACGCGGTGGAACTTCCGCAGGTCGCGGTGGAGGTGGCGGCAGCGGCGGCGGCAGCAGCAGCGGAGCATTAGTGGTTGGAAATACTGCTAGTAATGCTGCTGCCACGGGACTTCGGAACTTCACGGTCGCGCAACTCAACGCTTTTGACGGTAGTGTTCCCGTCCCGGTCTCGCGAGGAGGGCTTGTCCGAGCAGGGGTTGCAAGGCCCGTGTATATTGCTCTCAAGGGGAAGGTGTATGATGCCTCCAAGGGGAATGACCTTTATGGACCGGTGAGTACCGTCCGTGCACATCGATTATGGCGAGTATGATCTGGTACAGCCGTTTATGTTGCTGTTGTTGTTGCTCTCGCGTTAACTTATTATTGCCATAGTCTAGTCCGCGGTCACAGGATAGACTCCAATAATTCTGGAGTCGAAGGATAAAATACCTCTCGGGATATACTTCAAAGTACAGGACAGCGAGGCAAGGCAGGCTGGTATTTGTCCGAAAATAAAGAGTCCAGGCGCGTTTGTGTTGTATGATAGTTGGTACAGGACACACGCAAGAAATCCAGGCTCGGCCAACTTTTCTGTTTCTTGCCAGGTGCCCGAAACTGCCGTGTACTGGTACACATTTATACGAATTGCATACCAGCAGGTATAAGTGGTGTCTGTTACTGACTGACATATTTGGATGGTACCTGGTGTGCGTCAAGACAGGACTTGCCACGTAGAGAGCTGCCACGGAGGGTGTCCCTTTGCTCTGCCGTACAGCAGTTGTAGTATTTACACAATAGCAGTTGTATACTATTATATTAATGGCATAGTCTTGGCTTGTACCGGTAACTTGCCGAACGTTAAGTCTCTCCGGTATCGCAGCGGTCGCGTTGTTTATCGTTATCGCTGAGGGACGAGAGGATGTATTCAGTATTATACCAGGTCCTGGCATGTCCGGTCTTAGTGTTAACTATCAAACCCTTGAGGAGTTCAGAGGGAAACCATGACAAAAAAACCCGACGATTACAGCACCGGCCACACGAAGCAGCCCGGGCTATTGCTGCTGGGTAAGGGGTTGTGTCCGAGTCGCAAGGCGGGGAGCTACACGTAACGCACGCCCGCGACATGACGGAAATATGTTTTGCTGGGCAAGCTCTTCCTGGACGCTTGGTAAATGCGCTCATCGTTTTGTTTGGTCGTTATCCCTGGGTCCCGAACAACTCGTACACACACATATATATATACTGCCGTCATGTTTGACCCATAACATGTTGCGCTGATGCGATGAGCCCTGGTTGTCAGCCCCTATGAACGTACCTACATGTAGTACGTACCAGGTACCGTCTGACGGTATGACGTCAGCCACCGACGTAAAGTGGTATTTTGTATAAGGCGTGTCGTTATCTCTCAAGGCCAACCCTCAAGCTCACCACATATATATATATATTATATATATGTACATGCCTGGTGCTGCATGCTACTGTACACCATCAAAGAGACGCGGGTTCGTCCAAGGCCTACCGCATTTTCGCATTTCCAATACATTTCCCCCAAGGCCTACAGCATTTTCGCCCATCCACGACTTTTCCCCCAAGGCCCACCTCACTTTTCGCTTTGCCGCGACATTTTCCCGCCTACACCCCCGTCCGTTTTCTGTTGTATCGCATTCATTTTCACGGAGCTTACTCGGTAGCTCGTGTGTGTACCAGGCTTAAACAAAAACAAATTGGGTTGGTGCTGGTATTGGTGTCGGTGTCGGTGTCGGTGCCTGTAGCGCCCGCCTATGAATCACCGTTTCCTGTTGCACCACATTCATCCCCACGGAGCTTACTCGGTGGGTTCTCTGTGTACCAGGTCTACTAAAACGAAAGGGATGTTGTTAGTGTTGGTGTTGGGTGTTGGTGTTGGTGTTGGTGTCTGTAGTGGGTTTGGTGTAGACTTTTATCGAACTGCAGTATACATAGTATCGTATTAAAGTTATATCTAATGCTTGCGGTCAGACTGCCGATATTTTTCTGAAGCGATTATGAGGACTAGGGTACTGAAACGAAAACCTGCAATAAAGTGGAATGGGTATCCACAAGTTTGTGTGCTGTTAATGACGAATCGTGTTGGGTATTCTCGAAGATATTATTTGGTTACTGCGAAGCGCAGACCGTCGAAGGAGGTGATGACAAGCTGGCGTTTCTTATCGTACCTGCCTATAATAGTAGGCCTATTTACTGCTCGTTCTGTGGCAGGGCAGTCGCCAAAAAACGCCGAGCTGGTATCATACCACACGGGCACGAATTATTTCGCTCCCGTCACCGAGAAAAACACGCCCGGAGGACATGCAACCGGGGGCGGGCGAGCGCACACGACATAAACACCCCCCCGTCGCCAATATTTAGGGCAAACTCTAGGCGATGAGCACCCGTAGTATACCCCTTTTTTATACCACGGTTGCTGTGTGGGTCAAAATTTTTACCCCAATACAGCAGTCAGCGCGCCTCGATGGCGAACTTGTTGTTTTCAGATCGAATTTCCCGACACCGTGTGTGCCTGCAGTCGTTGTTCGGTGTGTCTCTCTTCCGATCAGGGTGGCAAGGAGATCGCGCTATATTTTCAGATCGAAAATCATGCCACCGCGTGCCCGCCTGATGTTCTCCTTGTGTCTCTCTCCCGCTTACGATATAGGGGGGGAAGTACACCGAATTTGCCGGCCACGACATCTCAAGACGGGTCGCGCGAGGGCTGGCGGGAGGATCTTCGGGTAAAGACGGCAGCGCTGAGTTCGACGACCTCGCGCTCGACGGCTTGGATCGCTTCGAGCAGATGACGCTGACGGGCTGGGAGGACATGTTCGCGGCAAGAGGTTACCCGGTGCTGGGCAGGGTCGTCGCGCCGCCGGCGCCACGAACGTTTTCCCGCGCGGAGCTACGCTGTTTTGACGGACGATCTGTTCTTGTTGCAGAGGAAGGAGGGAGAGGAGCAGGGGAAGCAGGAGGAGGGGAGGCAGGAGGGGGACGGGGGGAGGGGGCAGAAGGAGGGGGAGGGGGAGGAGGAGGAGCGGGAGGAGGAGGAGGAGGAGGAAGAGAAGGAGGAAAAGGAGAAGGAGAAGGAGGGGGGCGGGGGCAAGGAGGATGCTCGTTCCAGCACATGCCGCTAGGCTACGCCGCGCCTCCGATTTACCTCGGTGTGAAAGACAAGGTATTCGACGTTTCGTTCGGCGGTTCCGAGTTTTACTTGGAGGGCGGGGCCTACGAGTGCCTCGCGGGCAGGGATGCCTCGCGGGTCCTGGCGAAGATGTCCATGACGCCGGAGGACATCGAGGGAGTCTTGGATTACAAAAACTTGACGGATAAGGAGAGCAAGAACCTCGCTGATTGGGTGGAGAAGCTGGGGGACGCGGGAAGGGGCTACCCTGTGGTAGGGTGGATTGATATCAACATTCGGGAGTGATTCTGCAGCAAGGGCAAGATTCTGCAGCCAGGTCAATATTTTGCTGGCAAAAGCAAGATTCTGTGGCAAGAGCAAGTTTGTTTCTTGTTGTTTGGCAGGTGCTTTTGTATTTCGTATGCCCCAGGTTGTTTTCGTGCGGCTGTCGACCTGAATAATCTGAACTTTTGCTTTGAGGGTGGTTTGGTTTGTGAGGTCGTCGCTGTCGCAACTCGTACCGTTGTCTTATGTTCGGGACAAGCGCGCTACTGCTGCTGCCGTATTTCAGTACGTTTGGCATTGTACGGCCTAACCTCCTTGCTGTGTTCGCGAGGTATACGTACCTCTTCCTCGTCGTTCGTGACCACAGAGCTTGTATTCTACCTAGGACGAACAACCGGCGCGGGCACTGGATTTCGCTGAATATCGAGAGGTAGACAACACCGTTTTGTGTGAAAAAATCACACACGCACATACACACACACACACACACTAAAGTTGGTGGTTTGTTTGTTTTGGGTCGTCGAAGAGGTGCCGCGTGAATGTACTAGAAACGACAAATAGTTGGTGCAGTTTTGTTTTTTGCGTCTGGTGTAACTTCTCGTTGAAACCGGAAGGCAACAAAAAGGACGACCGTGAGTGAACACACATCTCGTGACCAAGGGGGCGTTAGGGGGGGGGGGGGTACTTTT
>JBBMKB010096339.1:0-10776 GCA_037833945.1 Alaria marginata | reverse complement strand
TGTTATAAGGCTTAGTTTGGGTACGCCATTGGTTAACCTTTTGCAAGTGGTCCAACGGACTAATACCCCACTAATACTAATACCTTAACACTACCTGGTACAGTACGGGAGATAATAAATCGGAAGCCGTTACACTGAAGTGAGTGTGGAATGCATGATTTCGCACGTCAGAAATCCAGCCCGGGTCAGCGTTGGGGCTTCTTCTAACGGTGTCCTGTACTACTGAAGTTATACTATACCTAGACTACGCAGTTTCGTCTGTTTTCAAAGCTCGACACCCGAGAGAACCCTGGGAAAATGTTGAACCCATGTCCGGAGGTCGGGCGGGGGGGGGGGTGACATGCACACAAAGCACACTCTCTTGCCTCTTGCACGTCTCTCCGCGCTCGTCTCTAAAACAAATATAAAATGAAGCTCACCGGTCCCGTTGGCCGTCCAACGTCGATCAATACACGATCGTCACAGAATGTGCTGGAAACCTGAATACTTCGTATGAGCGCAGTGTGAGTAAACACAAGCCGGCACAAGTCGACGAGGGTTGCAAGGACTTTTGTGAAGGTGTTACCTGCTGAACCAACGGGGTAAAAGATCGATCGATTACCCAGCCCAGGGTAAACCTTTTAACATCCCCCCCCCCTCTGAACGGCGGGGTCTTTGGGACGTAGGCGGTATACCGTATACGGCCATACGTGGACCTACCCGCTGCGTTTTGATGCCTGGGGCACCAGGGAGACGTGTTGTTTATTTAAGGGACGCACGCGCAAGCGTTTCTATAAAAGAAACGTTCGAAGTGAGCAGAGTGACCTCGACGACGTCAAATGTGAAGGTGTTACCTGCTGAACCAACGGGGTAAAAGATCGATCGATTACCCAGCCCAGGGTCAACCTTATAACACTTTTGACCGCACGATATTAAGCACTGCAATGCAGGAATCCCTCCGGGATACAGGCCAGGGGGGAGAGGAGGGGTATAATTTAACACCGGGTCAGGATATGATGTCTGCTTGTTTTTTTTCTCCCGCCCCGTCAGCTCTTGGCTCTAACCCTCATCCTTCCTGCGCTCTGCTGCCAGAAAATCAGATCGAGGGGTCTCTAAGCAGTAGTACTGGCGTCCCCAGTGGCTCAGTTGGTAACCTCATGAACCTTCTGACGGCTATGTTGCGGGTTCGAATCTCTCTGGAGTAAAAAAATCGCAATTGACGTGGAAAGCGATACTTTATTCGTGAGTAAACAAAATTCGACCTAAAATGTTGACGAGGGAAAGGGACTGCTGAACCCCTCTCGCGATAAAAATGAAGGCAAGAACCGCAGGAGGAAAGGTGGAGAGAAATCTTCTGTGTTTACCTTCCCCCTGTGTGACCCCGGCTGATGCGTCAAAACATCTGGCGCCCAGTGTAAAATGGGACGAAAACACACATAGTACTTGGTATGTAATGTATTTCCCCCGCCTGCCACGAGGGTATGCGTCTTTATATTTATAAATTTATCGCGCCAAGGGGTCGGCGTTTCCTTCGCGTCTCGATTTACTTGCGTCGAACTGCGTTAAGAGCTCACGGCGCAACTGAAGACTGCACGCGTTTTCAGATCGATGGCAGTGGTATTGCCCTCAAGAAAGAAACCGCAAGTACATGCCGAGAACAATTCACCTCTGAACCCAGAGTTGAGAGGCACCAGTTTAACCACTGCAACCACCCAGCGAGGCAACCTGCATGCAGCAAAGTCAGTATAATGGCCACACAAACGAAAATACAAATGCCCCCCCAACCCCGACTAGCCCTATTAATAGTTGTATCCCACATCCGCGTATGGTTATCACGGCCCTCTAACGCGCCCCAAACGTTGCGAAATTCTGCTACGATATCTAGCCGTTCCCCGACCAACTGGGGACGCAGAAACAGGGCCGAGCATAGTACGATGGAAAGGGGGAATTCACGAAGGATACTATCGACTACCCCCTCCGCCCCCCCCTAAACTTAACGCGGGGAAACGGCGATTGCACACGGTACCCGCCTGCGCTGTGCAGTACCAACGACAAATTCATGGCACTTGTAAGGCGTAAACAAAAGTACAGACTAACGCGGATTTACCGCAACCCATAACGTGGATTTACCGCAACCGGTAACGTGATTTTGCCGAGGGAAGAGAACGGCTGACACTTCAATGTTGAAGTTTTAAGCGCCACGAACAAAGACTTTTTAGCGAATTGGGGATGTATCAGCGAAGAGCTCCACACCAAAAAGAATGGTTCGAATGCTTCAAAAGGTCCAAAGCAGTAACCAAGCTGGGGCCTAACGTGTTCAACGAAGAGTTTTAAGCTTCAAAATACACCGTGCATTGCTATGGTACGACTCGCCGAAACAGGTGCATACCACATGACCATATAGGCATGGTGGGCAAGTAACGGAGTGGTATAGGCGTCTGATTGTGGCAACATGTAACCCAAAGCTTGCTTGCTACGTAAGCGCTCATGCTGATACTTTTTTTACAAGAATGTAAAATACCACACGCTGACGACTCTGCCGAACCACGAGTTTCACAACGCTTTGGGGTGAAGATAGATAAAAACCGTACGGTATCGCTTGGTATCGCTTGGTAAACTCGCCTACAACCAGTGCAACACACAAGGCGACTCAGTCAGTGCCGAATTAGACGGTAACACCACCAATCAGCAACACAGCAGCATCAACCCGGAAATGGTGCAAGGCTCTGGTTGATGTCACGTCGGTCAAGAAGCAACAGGATCATGAACTTCGACGAAACACTGTATTTGCCAAGCTGTAACTACGCTGTGTACCGAGTTATTGGTCTGGCGGCGGTGTGGGCAGCAGGTGGTTCGGTTCTTGTTGTGTTGAGACCGAGATGCTCCCAGTTAATTGTGATCAATCTATGCTATCTAACTACTGTGGACAGATAGATACAAGCGGGACTATTGCTATTAATAGGGGGCCTGTTCAAAGTACCACGACCTGCTTCGTAAGTGCGTCTTGCGCACGGTTAAATCATATACGATACCGCCCATCACAAACTCGGCACCACGTCTACTCCAAGCACAGGGTGAAGCCACCATGGACAGCGAACGCAAACAACGCCGCGGCAACGGTAACTGCAGATGGCTGTTGTTTTTCGATCAAAACAGGGCGACAAGACGCATGACTACCTGTATAGCTGTTGTCAAACGTGGGTTCTTTCGGGGTTGTTTTCCGTATCATCCCATGATCATGACTCATCATGGTGATGATGATGATGGCGAATTTGAGTCCGAGAGCTCTTGTGATTGATTAGAACGCTTTTCTATCCGTCAAAACTCTCCAGCGAAACACCTACCGAGTGGAGCTCATCACAAGTACGTAATCACTATTTTTGACCAACCACCACCTCACGCTTGTACTCAACAATCCTGCTGCGCTTCTATCGTAGCCAATCAAGTGAGATCAGAGACCCACCACGCGAACCTAACAACTTATCTCCTTGAGCTTGCGCCACAATCCTCTCCAGCGCCTTATTTGGAGGCAGCACCACGACGCCCTATAAAGCACAACGGGCGCAACAACGCCATTCGTGCGACAACAAGTTCGACTCAACGTACCCTCCTTATACCATACTGGTAGTATCTGGTAGAACTAAGGTACCTCTTCGTATACATAAACAAACATCCTGGGCTTTATAAGCTACATCATACCAGGATCGTTACTCCACAAACAAGAAAACAAACGCCACTCGACAAGAAGACGATGCTGGCTGCTGATGGCACTACTTAAGCTGCTGCTGCTACTTACGCCGCTGCTGCTGCCCGAGCAGCGGGTGTCTACCCTGGCTAGGCCCTTGCTGTGCTCCTCCTCTCTACACAAACCACTGCAAGCACTCTCGCAACCCGTGTGCGCTCCCTACACTTCGCGCTCAATCCAAAGCCAACACAAATATCGGTTGCTGGTTGGTACACATGCACAGAAGTGCAGGCCCTCCCGCATTCGCTGGTCTAAAGCTCAGCCGGGCCATTCACGTCGTCTCGCGAAACGAGTCCTTGAACACATGTTAATAACCGGTACGCACTTTTACCTATAGCTGGGCAATTTACCATGAAAACAACGGCACCCACCCAACGCGGCAAAATTGTACAAAAAATGGTGGGGACCGCGCTTCAAGGCCAGAATAAGGTACAAGGCAACTATTAATACAAAAAAACGGTACGCGCAGCGTCCGTTTCAGCGTTCTCACTGCTGTGAGGGGGAGCCCTCGACCCTTGCGCAAGATGCAGTTGGTGTCCACTGCCCACTCTTCTCACGCGATGGTATTCAAACCAAGCACATGGTATGCTCCTACAAACATGCCAACTCAACGAGCGCAAAATCTAACGGTATTCTTGCTATCGATGTTCGACTAGCTCTCTTCGCCAGCGCGGCGAAACGGCAGATGAAAGCGGCGCAATGGAAGATGAAACCGCTGCCATTGGAGTTGGGTAATATCGTAGCGTTACTCTACGAGTAACTCGCACCCCACCACACCGTCAATCCAAACCTTCGCCCGAACGTCATAAAGGTCTTCTTAATGATGTACCCCTGGTTGTCCCTGCGAGCGCGAAGGCGGGGATTGTGTTGCAGAGCCCAAACGCACAACACGGGGGTTGAAAGAGTTCAGGCAAGAGTGGTCTGGTCAAACTCAAAAGAAGACGCCTGATTTCCCACCCACGATTGTTTCGCTCGTCCCGAACCCGGGACAACTGCAAGAATTAAACTCCATCCCATTTATCGAAACCGGTCATCCATATAAGTACGTACCAGTAGTCAACAGGAACAGCCGTCGCAAATGTAAGAAATGCTCGCATTCAGCCAATGCTGACGTGGAAGACAATAGAGGGGGGGGGGAAAGTTGCAAAGTCTCCTCCAGTGCCTTTAGCCCCAGAGCTTGAGCTTGTCGTCCGATTTCGGCTCTATCATGCCTCGAAGCGTATCAAAATTTTCAACTACGAGTGTCGATAAAATTATGATTGGTTCAACTTTGAGTGGACGTTACCTCCGTAAGGCGGTGAGCGAATTGCCCCTGCAAGGCGGAAGGCGCACTACTCCATCATCTTAACCCTCTTACCACTGAAAAATCGTACACCACTCTATTTCGAGTATGTAGTCCCCAAAAGGAGCAACTATAACAAAAACGTCGGTGCAGTTCACAAGGTGTTAAGGAGCCAATACAATATTCAAAGAGCACAAATAGCACAATAAGCCCGACTGCATGCAGACGTTGGCGGGCGAGCTCGGTACTTGACGGGGGCATCTTCCGGACAACGCACGGCCAAAACCCTGTTCCTATTCTACGAGGAGCAAGGGGGCGCAACAAAGAACACAGCAGCAGCGCCGACAAAACGTGCCCTTGCACGACACAGCGAATCCCATTGTTAATAGCTGCGGCAAAAACGATCCGATGTGAAGGTCAACACAGGACAAGACTCACATGTCCATGGCTTCAAACGTGATATCCAGGGCTTCCGGAGGAACGTCCCGATGCCCATTCTTCGCCTGATTGGGCAGCATCCGATGAACCAGATGAACCAATCACCGGGCGAGCGAGGAGACCGAGAGTGACACGACGATTCTATCGGTTAAGGCAATCTTGGGACAGTGCACCACTGTGGCCGTCGGTAAGCCCGTGTTAGTCTAATCTGGCGTACAAAACTACCACTCTTTCGGTCGAGGCCGTTGCACTGCAGGGTTCTGATAATAGAGGGGTTAAGGCTGCCTTGTTAGATAGTAGAGTACGTTTCTGTGACCGTCGTCATGCACCTGTCATGACCGTGGTCGTTGGCCAAGGCCGTATAATTGTAGTGGAGTGCGACCAAACTCCGTCATTCAAGGTTGTCTTCGTATAGTACACTACCGTGGCCGTCGGTCGAGCCCTTCATACACTATCATACTTTGAGTACAGTTGTCACTCCAATCCGTCGGTGAATTACTCCTTCGTGCAGTATGATAGTGTAACTTAGTGCAACAAAAACACGCCGGTCAAAACAAGGTGATTTTAGCACAGTGCACCACCGGTACTGTAACATAGGACATAATCATGGCAGTTGGTCAAGAACTTCCTACTGTTTTGATGCAGCGCATCAACGCAGCCATCGGTGAGAAACTCAGACGGAACGTGTACCGACTAGCCTGTGGTGCAGCGAAAAATCTCACTATTACGGGGGACCATAGTAAATAGGACTAAGTATTGTTAGTAAAAATAGGAAGATCTATAGGTTTTTGTGTATACCGTAGGTCCTATTTACTACAGTACATGTCCCCCGTAATATTAACAATACGGTCCCCCATCGCGCCTTTAAACAAGAGGCAGAAACGGAAACACGCAAATAGCACTCGTGTACACGTGTGCGTTCCTCGGCATGCCTTACCACACCGTACCTCACAAAGGTCCTCCATGAGGAAGGAGAGCTCCTCCCTGTCCATCTTCCCATCCCCATTAACATCGTACGCATCCCAAATCTTGTACAATTCTTGGTCGCTGAGCTGTTCTCCCGTGAACTGCACCAGGTAATTCTCCGACGGTCGCCATTTCCTGCAAGAAGACATGCCAACAAGCCGGGTAGTGCCAGCGAGGAGCGGCATCGATACCAATACTGCCTTGAGAAGCAATGCTTCTAAACCAGTGCGACAAAACGCATACAGTCGGGCTTGCGGGCAGGAGTTCGCGCCTCACGGTAGCGCACAGAACGTTGCAGTAGCTCGATGGGTTGTTGGGGTCAACTATAATAAGTGTTTCGTAGCTCGACGTAAGAAAACATGTTGACAAGAGTTATGAGTGAGGGGGAGGCTGAATGCGTCGCAAAACAACACGGCGGATATGAACCGAGGTAGAACATGGGGAGGGAGGGAGGCTTACTCTACCGTGTGAACTTGGGACGGAACACGGCACTGCTTGTACAAATGGCCACACACAAAAAAAAGAATGGTGGACCCCTGCTCGAATGCTGTGTGTTGCACGGGAGAGACAACGCGCCAGTTCCGTAGCCCCCCCTTTCTCCTCCTCCAACCTTCCTGGCAGCCTATCAACAGCTTACCACGCCCGCGCTCTCGATGCAGTCAGAGGCAGGCCCCAAAATTCTGTCCGAAATACCCTCCCCGCCGTTTCGAATCGCGAAGCAACATACACACAAGCCCACGCCGTCCGTCCCCAACAAAAGCAACCCACGGTCTTTGACGCGGACTGTGACAGCTGCACGGTAACGCGCTCAAGACAAACCGCCTTCGCACGGACAAGCTCCACACAGACAAACTCTGTGGTCACGTGCTCACTATAAACCTCCCGTGCGCTGGCTTGTTGTGCGCCAACGCGAGCGCTCCAGAAAACTCACCTCTTGAGGTATGCTTGCCCTTGCATCTCGGCCAACCTAGATACGGTTCTGTCGAAAGCGAACACCTCGTCAGGCATGTCCTCCCGCTTGCCCGCCCCCGGGTCGAAGAGTTCGCTCGGTAGCGCCTCGGCCAGGCATACCATCTTCACGCTACGCTCGTAGAGGACGTCGACCAGCGTGATGAATCTCCTCGCCTGAGGGTAAAGGAGGGGGAGAAGGAGAAGGAAGGGGGGGGTAGGAGCGCCGAGCAGGAATGCAAAAGCACGCTTCGTCCCGTTAACAATTACCTGGTAGTCTTATTTTCACGGTAAGAGAATATATGCGTAATGCATGACGCACACGCTACTGCAGGGTCCATCTGCGCATAGTCGGAAACTCGGGCTATGTACTCACGAGTTGAAGTGATTTTCCACGAAACACGGCGCCTGCGTGCGTACGTACGGAAGGTTCACGCTTTCGGAGAAAACAACGATGGAGCGAGAAAATGGGATACGACCAGCGTTTGTCTGAGCGATGGTTGCCTCGACGGGCACACTTTGGTTCAAACAGCAACGCGTGATAGTCGAAACAAGTGAAAATAATCCCGCGGGGGGGGGCTAGCTCGGTCTGCCTCGTCTCGCCTCACCTGGTTCAAGTGCACAAGACTCATCATCGGTACACCGTGTACGAAGACCGTGTGGAAAGCCTCGGATATCGCCGTGTAATCCGCCGCGCCTAGAGCACTGCCGCACAGCTCGTCGAATGACATCATGGCCACACGACTCCCCATGACGGCTTGAGAGATACGCACCGAGCGACCCTGCGCGCTGCACGAGTCGGGTTGCATGATGAAGCATGAAGCATGTGGTGGAGAAACGCAAAAGCGGGTTCGTACTGAGTCAAACTGTGATACAGTAGCATTTTTTTTATCACGCACTTGCCGTGTGCGGCAGCTACGACAGTAGACTAGTAGGTTGGCGCGTGAGCGGCGTCATGTACTTCTCCACTATTTTGGTTTGGCAGAACAGGGCACGAAGCGTATGTTTCCAGCTAGACGCGACGCGGCATATTCGACGATTAGGTACACCTATTTGGGGGTACTGTGCCGTGCACTTTGTTTATCGTCCTGAGTTATTCCACTCCCTCCCCTTCCTTCCTTCGTGCAATTATTTACGAGTCTCAAGAGACATGAAAGGTCAGGGTTTAGAATGAACACAGTGATTGGTGATTGGGTTGGATCGTCCTAAGCCAGACGTCTCATCGCCCCCTCCCGCACCACTCTGTATCGGGCGCAGGACGGAGACATTGCTGCTACCGCTAGGAGTGGCTTCGGTGTTAGCGTCGTTGGTGTTGGCGGTGTTGGCATCGCGGTTGGTGTTGGCGATGGTAGTGGTGGTGGCGTAGGCACGCTTCTTGGCGACGCGGTACATTGACCCGAGAAATGGGACAAATACACACTCGAACGGGCCTGCCGAGATAGGATGCGTAACGATACGCACTAACATGCCTATATAGCGGCAGCAGCAGTAGCAGCAGCAGAGACGGCTGTCCGAGGAGTCAGGCCAGCTGCTACAGCAATGCCATGCAGCGGCCGCGTCGACGACAAGGTTTAATACGCCAAACACCATCACCCCGCCGAGGGGAGGGTACAACCGATATTCGGATTTCAACACAGCCTGCAGTCGGTAATGTTCGTCCACAACAACACCCTCTGGAGGGAGATAGAAAGCCATAGATATGAACGCATCCGTTGTTCGGCATTCACCTTAGTGTGACGGGTACGGTCTTGAGCCCGTCGCTCAACGCCTTCCACAATGCCTCGAACTCCTCCCGGCTGCTATCGTTGTCGGGACTGAGATACACCTTCGTCACGGAGTCTACGCCCTGAAATCAGCCCCCACAAGGGGGGAGAGACAGACAACAGTTGCCAATGCGAAGACGGTGTTATCATACGAGATTTTGCCACGAGATCGTCCAGTGAGGCACGCCCACTCCATGAAGCCTTTTCAGGGCCATACCAGCCCACTGGGGAGAAGCAGCAACATATTAGCGACTTCCAACTTCCAACAGATCTGACTGCGACCGAAACGCCCCCACAGAGCCGGTACTCGCGCGCCCGTTAGCAAGGGTTTTCTGGACTCTGAAAGGCGACTTTTCATTAGCTGGCATACCTACCTATAATACTTCGGGTACAAAGTAGGGGTTTCCTGGAACCTGAAAGGCGGTTAGTGGCGTGCATGCCTACTTGCCGCACGCCGCACGCACAAATTAAGGAGATTTTGGGAAACTGGAAGATGTTTATTTCGCTCGCACACCTGCAGAAGACGGTAGTCGGTCCCAGACGCTTCGAGGGAGTGTACGTGGCTCTTCTCTTCGAGCTGGGCAATGAACGGCAGAAACTCCGAGCGCTGAAGGCCCTTGTAGTAGAGGTTTTGGGGGGGTCGGTTGGAGGTGGCAATGACAACGGCGCCTCTCCGCCAGAGCCCGGCGAACAGCTGCCGGATCATCATCGCATCCGCGATGTCCGTCACCTGTAGTAGTAGGAAGATTATGGTAACAATAGTAGCAGCATTAGTAGTAGCGTAAACAGTAGTACGGCTGATGTCGTAGCAGTGCGAGTAGTAGATGTAGTATGAAGAATGCCGATTTATACCTGGCAAGTAGTAATAACAGTAACTGTTGTTGTTATTGTTGTTGTAGTAGCATTGCTATTAGTAGGCGTTGATGTAATAGCAGTACGAGTAGTGCAGCAGTAGTTGTATACGTTGGTTAGTCTCAACATTGTCAACAGTTGCAGTACTCGGAGTAGGTCACGGTTTGCAGTTGAGTCGAGCGGGATAGAAAGCGAGCGTACTGCAGGGGGCCACCAGCGCACTCTGTCGCGGTTACAACAGCGAGCCTCCCTTTGGAGGGCCAATCAGCGTTCACGGAGCCAACGTAGACGCACACCTATTAACACTGTCATCATTGGATTGGTGTTAACACACGAGTCTCGTCGTGTGCAGAACACACAGCAACGACAAATCAATTTAAGCAACAAATAGCCCCCGTAGGATTACAGCGTAATTCCAGAGTGCTGTTGTACCTGCATCTCGTCGAAGCACAACAGCCAGCCTTCTTCCAGGATTTCGTCGGTGACGATGGACATCATATCCTCGCCGCTGATGCCCCGCTGCCTACACCGATGCATCCTGCCGTGAACGTCCAGCATAAAGTCCAAGAAATGTACCCGTCTCTTAGAGGTCACCAGTGACTCCTTTGGACAGCAGACAGCAGAAAAAAATGAAAACCCCGGGACGGCGGTCGAAAAGAAGAAAAAAATGGTTAAATACTCCCTTTGGGCCTTTGGGGGCAGCAGAAGATGCGCGCTACAGCAGATGTCATTGACCTATACCTTGAAAGAGGAAAACATCTGGAAAAAGCGCGGCCGGAGTATCACGCAGCTTGCAAAGATGA
>JBBMKB010096328.1:0-10776 GCA_037833945.1 Alaria marginata | reverse complement strand
TCAAGTTCTAACTCGAAGTGGTTAACGAGATTCGACTTTAGGAAGGATTCCCCGTTTTATGGCTGGCCCAGCCTGTATATATCATAGCTACGTGGGGGGGTAGCGTATGAGTCCCAGAGGTAAATATTTCAAAGCGCAACTGATGTTTTTTAGTCTTGTGGGCCGTTGGAAGGGGGATGTAGCCCACAAGATATACGAGTAACGTAATTATAGGTTATAGTTCCGCTGGGAACTCGCGCAGCAGGATACTTGGAAATGGAACGTTCGACAACTTGATGCGCTGGTGGAGGATGGACGGTCGTTGTACAAAACTCAGCAACAGTAAGCGGCAGCTAGCAGCAGCAGCCAGCGGCAGTAGCCAGCAGCAGGAGCAGCTAGCAGTAGCCAGCAGCAGGAGCAGCTAGCAGCAGCCAGCAGTAGCAGCATGAACTTGCAGCTAGCAAGGTAGCAGCCAACAGCAGCCAACCGCATAAGTCAGCACCAGAACCAGTGGCAGAAGCTGGCAGCAGCCAGCAGCAGCTATCAAGGCAGAAGACAGCAGCAGCAGCAGCAGCTGCAGACAGAGAGCAGGCAGCAGCAGGCAGCAACTCTAGTATTAGCTAGCAGCAGGCAGCATGAGGCAGCAACTCTAGTATTAGCTACCAGCAGCCAGCAGGGGGATCAACAACCAACAGCAGGCAGCAGCAGCAGGCAGCAAAGCCAGCAGCAGCCAGCAGCAATTACAGTGCTGTAGTAGAACCAGCAGTAGAAGCGAAGCAGCTCGTTTGGGGTGATTTTATTTGATAGAGGTTTCCACCTAAACAACGTTTCCACCTAAACAACGTTGTGTTTTGGTGTGTTCTTACGTACGTCCACATCAGCCCCCGCTACACAAGAAGCCATGATCGATGATCTCCGCCATGGTATCTCGTTCGTCCGCACAAGGGCCATGGTAGATGACGACGCAGATGACGACGACGAATCCAAGCGTGTGCCGTTCTTTGTCTATGTTGCTCGCGATGCCCTAGATCGCTGTCAAACCCTGTGCGAAAAAAATACACTATATCCAAGCTAAAGATATATAAAAATAGGCCTCACCACTCTGTTCAAATATATATGACGGCTTTATTTTCATAGGTATCCCCAATCGGTGCTTATATTTCCGGACATTGTGGGATGTTTTGTTGTAGTTCTTAGATTGTTAATAGATATGACTCATCCTGTAAGAGTCTTGGAGGGATGCGGAGATGTCAGTGCTGGTACTACAGTAGTAGTCGGATCAATTGTGCTCTAACGCGCAGGTCCGAGTCTTGCCTACGACGCCAAGTGTGAGGGTGTCGCGTTCTGAGCTATTGGTTAGAGTTAACCAACTTCTCAGCCCAGAGTAAGCCTTATGCTGCAATCCATTATTATTATGATGCTTGCCCTCCGACAATGTGCAGCATGATCTTCGACGTTGACCACTCAAATCATTCCCGAAAGAAGAAAACCACGGATACAAAAGGAAACCTATGCACAATAAAGTCTAGCTCCCGTATATGCCTACTTGCTTTAATCCATTGTGATTTAACGCGGAGCTTCAAGTCCTGCCTACGGTGCCAAGTGTGAGGGTGATACCGACATTTAATAGGCTGTCGGTTAAGGTTGGTCAATTTCTCAACGCAGAGTAAGCCTTATAATCCTTTGTGATTTAACACGCAGGCTGGGCTCCTGCCAACGACGCCAAGTGTGAGGGGGATACCGACTGGGCTGTTAGTGAACCCCTTCGGAGCTGCACCCTTATATTTGGGGAAAAAATACTCTTATTTGGTGTGGAATTGTTTTGCAGTTCTAAAAGGGTTCATGTTGACAAATTTCTGCGCCCGGAGAAGGCTTTACAACCCATTGTGATTTCAGGCGCAGGTCGGAGTCCTGTCAACGACGCCAAGTGTAAGGGTGTTGCCGACTGGGCTGTTGGTTAAGATTGGTCAGTTTCGCAGTCAGTCCAGATTGCGTCAAATACTAAGAATGCTTTGGAACGCCGGGCGTCGGCTCGAAAAGAAAAATATGATATATAACGTCAATGGGCCGGTTGTTTGGAGCCCTGCAGCCGAACCCTTTAAGGCCGGGCCATCTAACCTTAACTATTACCAGGGTTTGTCCTAGGGAAGACAGGCCAACGCCCTTTTTTGGAGCTGCACAGCATTACATATTATTTTGTTATGGTGTACAACAAAGTCGCGGAAGTCGTAATTGAACTAAGATGCATATTTTAATGGTATAATCTCACAGCTGGAGGTTTTGATAATTTTTTATAATATACCAGGCACGCTGGAATTCGGCATACTAAAGCCCATGCATACAGTTTTGTTGGTGTGCTAAGATATCTATCATACCGGCACGTACACCTCGTTTATTTGGAGTATGCAATGACCCAATACCCCTAATAGCTTCACCATATATTATTTGGAGTATACAATGACCCAACATCCCTAATAATTACACCACACAAATATTGTGAAGGTATTGCGCATTGGACTAAAGGAGCAAATTGTCGATTAGTCACCCCGACCAGAGTAAGTCTTACAACGCAGAAAACCTCCACTGACTGTAGCAGTACACAGTTTTCGTATGGCGGTTGACCTGGCATGCTAAAGAAAATACTGGTACTTTAAGTACGTACAAAACCAATCAAAATATATATATAGTGGTACTATTAATAGTAACGGTACTGTATTTTAAATGCCACATACAGCAGTACGCGACACCAGCTAAGAATCTCTTATTTCTGGCCAGGCTGGAATTCTTACGTAAGGCAGGGTGTGTCATAC
This sequence comes from Alaria marginata, assembly GCA_037833945.1. Classification (NCBI taxonomy): domain Eukaryota; class Phaeophyceae; order Laminariales; family Alariaceae; genus Alaria; species Alaria marginata. The sequence continues at coordinate 7,987 of JBBMKB010096328.1, read as the reverse complement.
ACTATTTTCAGAACAAAAAAGGCCCTGTTCTTATTTTTATTTCCAAAACATGAGCCTGAAACTCTTAATTCTCAGATTCTTAACATCTGTCGCGGACTGTATACAGAATAACAAATATCACATCATAATCGGGATTAAAGCTAACCCTTTGGAGCCGCACCGATGTTTGTTTTGAGGACAAAGTGCTTCCAATTTTCTTTAGATTGGGATCATTTCTGAAGTGGCAAATGGGCAGTCGAAGCTCAAGTAATCAACAATAATTGCCACAATACGTACCGCTTTTTACTTTTCGTTTGGTATTGGCATCACTTTTAATAATGGCATGCCTTGGAGCTTCGGCCGCACTATGATCGAACGAGCAGGTTTTTCATTTTCCAAGCAGAGCTCTACGTATGGTCTAGAGTACAAGTAGACTATGATATCATAAATATTCTTAATCGTTTCTGGAAAACGTAGGGATGGAACAAAAAATAAAATCTACTCGCAGCCCGATCTGCTGTGTACTCACGATATACCAGGTACAAGTTAAGCCCTGCACTGTATAAGTACTGGAAATCATGCGAGGGTAACAGACACACACATATACATATACCTAGACATACTTTGTAAATATGGCAAGCAAGGGTGATGGCGTGGTGTTGTTATTTGTCCGCAAGAAGGCCGACGAGCCGGCGAGGTGCAGCAACGCCAGGCAGGGTGATAATAACTCAGTCATTAGAAAACACAGGGGACTATTTGTGCACGTACTGCGGTATCAATACTGTTGTTACACTCTATGCATGACTGACTGCTGGTGTAATACTACTGCTTGCGCTGTTGTACAGATACTACCACCGCATTCACTATTGCTACGTAATAATAGCTTCAGTTCACAGCGTCATCATTGCGCACCGCAACAGAATGACAATGCCCGAAACTACCACTGCAGTTTGGACGGCGCGCCTGTATCCTGCCCTTGTACAGAGTATATCTGGGCTGGAACTCGAAATCGGAAGCTGTATATACCGTTCCTAGGAACCAAGAACAACCCACAGACTACGCTTCGCTGCGAGAGGTGTCCGGAGTCCAGAATTATCATGCCACGGTATGGCTTTATGTTGGTTACCAGGTACATGCTAGACATACATAGGAAGCATCATTAATAATAGCAATGCTTGGTTGATACCAGGTATGATATCATACATTCCTGATACCTGGTATATAGCAGCCCTTCTTCGTGCCAGTATAAACCAAAAAGGGCCTTGTTGGTTGTATGTACGAGCCCCAAAGCGTATAATATGCTGTTGGGTTAGCAGGTACTAAACACTGATGATACGAAAAGTGGCGCGTACGCGCCTGCATTACACGCGTGCTAATGGTTCGTAATCGAACTATAATAATGTGTTTTGGCGGTCGTTAACAACCGAGGCAACACCAAAACGAAGTCATACCAGCACGAAAGATGCTGTTGGTTGTATAGCACTACTGTATCCCCTACCGTAGGACACTATCCACCAGTGGATCACTCCTCATTGAGCGGTCTGGCGGATGTTGCTATACGAGGTACAGTATAATGATATAGCACTATCCACGACTACTGTAGACTAGGCCACTGTCCACAATTATTAGTAGACCGCTATTCACTATTTGATTAGTAGACCACTCACTCGCAAGCGACTGAGTGGTCGATCTAGCGGACAGTGCTATATAATACCCAAGATACTTAACTTGTGGGATCAAAGAATACCCATTAGCAGCCTACACAGAAACGCGAGACACGCACGTGCCGGGTCACTGTTTTACAATAACCGTCGAATCCTTATAGCAACGACGAGTCTTTGTCCCACAAGGAAACGTGATGACGCCGGAAATCGAACCCATGCACGTCATGCTCAGAAACGGACTATCAGCCCACCAAGCTAAAGGCTCGAAGGTTACTGACATATCAGCACAGACCAGCAGCAGAATCTGTGGCACGGGGGATTATGCCAGAGCCATGGAAACTAATGCTAGACAGAGGTAAACTTTGTCGAACCCGAAAGAAAGCAGATATTTTGTATATTTACATACATACCACATCATACTTGGAAGCACAAATAAATTCGATACTGGTATAGCCATACCCACGGAGGCAAGTCGGCAGCACCCAAACGTAAAAGCCCTACAGGCCATCACCGCCCTGTAGGCAATATACAGCCACTCTCAATTGCACATTTATATTTTCCGCGTAGGGTCCCACAGCATTCGCTTGCAGCAGTCTATAGCCGGCAACGTTACTGCCGTCAGTTAATTACAACGTTCATGGTGTTCCCTGCTGGTACTGTATGTTATAGTCCCAGAAAGCACTATTATACATGTATGTATGTATGTATGTATATGACACAATGCAAGCTTCCCCTTCGGGATGCGGTTGGCTTGGAATCCCGTTGGAATCCTGTTGGAATCCCGTTGGAATCCCGTTGGAATACCGTTGGAATCCCGTTGGAATCCCGTTGGAATCCCGTTGGAATCCCGGCGGCTTCGCAAGTTGAAAAGGGAGGAACACATCTTGAAAGAGCTATCCCATGGTTCGTAGGGGTGCAGCAATAAGTTCCTGAGCTCCTGACTTGAGGAGCTCAATTTCTCACCCGAAACATTAATTCCAAGATTTTCGTGCGCGCAACCTGATCAAGATTTCTATCCGGTAGTCCTAAACCAACTGCACTCGTAAAATGATCATACCAACCGGTTGTTCCACACTTCAGGAGCTCAACCGGTCAGGAACGTTCGACCCCAAAAAGTGCAACCCCTATTATACTTTATTACTGTGGGATGACTCGAAACCTAAAGACAATTAAGCTAACAACCGCCGCGCAACGAACCCGTCACGTAACACCGACCACCAAACGAGTCTATACGATATCATGCTACTACTGTATATAGTTTCGACGAAATTCCCTTTCTATCGATTTCACCGATCTCACAGCTGAAGTGTATTTTTTATTTTTATACAAAACAAGGCAAACTCATTGATGCACTGCACTCGAAACATACAAAACAAGGCAAAGTCATTCATTGATGCACTGCACTCGGACCCGTCGGAATGCCCGTTATTTGGCGAGGTATAATACACTTGGCACGTGTTTTGGAGTTATCAGCGTTGAAAGCTGTCTATACTACACTATTAATAATTAGTAATTACAGGCGAGCGCGTAAGTAAGCTACAAACAAAGCGTCCACACCTGGCACGTATGTATGTACCAGGTATATATTACGTGCAAACAACGTCATATCGGCGAGGAAACGGGAGGATTTGGAATTAACCTGGAAGTAGACCTAGAGTCGCTGCACTTGGAACTATAGGGAACAACACGCCGAAGTATTATTCAGGCAGTACAGGGTGCCTAAAGAGAAACATAGTAATACGCAAGACAGGCTGATACTTAAGAGGGTTGGAGGAAATACGGGAGCCGTTACTCTGAAGGTACCTGGAGGTACCTGAAGGTACCTAAAGGTACCTGAAGGTACCGTACCTGAAGGTACTAAAGGTACCTGAAGGTACCTGATGGCACTGCTGTATAGTGTAGCACGCACCGTTTCTAAAATATAAGCGCCACCTTGAGCCAGCATTCATTCCGGTTTCTTATTTGGAGTCCTGCCATTTAAGCCTCTTAGTTGGTTCCTATTATATACGGCACGTGTTTGGTATCGCGCCATTTTTGTTTCTTCCTTGGTTCGTGTTTCTTATTCGTTTTCCTGTCACTTTTGTTTCTTACTTTATGTCCTGTCACTTCTGTCTCCTATTTGGTGTCCTGTCATTTATGTTCCTTATCTGGCGCCCTGTACTTTGCAACAGTTCTCGTTCTCCTTCTGACATTGGACCCTCCGCGAAAAAAAGTGCGCTACTACTATTATACCGGCCCTCTCAAAAGCAAGAGCCCCGCAAGAAACTTGGCGTTAACGTATGTATGTTAATAATATACTGAAGTTAGTGTACTGTACATAGGACACTACCTTTCTAAAAGAAGAAATGTGGCCTGAAACCGAAATATCAGTTTCTTGTCAGCAGGCCGGTGCTCTGCACGAGGCTTCAACGAGAAGACTGGACCGATGGAATTACACGATCACACGGAGAGAGCGCAGCAGGGCATGCTCGATGATATCATGTTCCTCTCCCTTTCGAGGGCAATTGCTCATGCTCTTCTTCTTTCGAGCAGCGCTCGCTCATGTTGTTTTTTATTTCGAGCAGCGCCTGCTCATGTTATTTCTCCTTTCGAGCACAGTGCCTGCTCATATTATTTTTCCTTTCGAGTACACTACAGCGCTTGCTCATGTTCATTTTCCTTTTCCTTTGGAGCACGGCGCTATTAACCGCTCCTTTTCTTTTTCCGTCCGAGCAGCGCTTGCTCACGTTCTTTTTCTTTTCCAGCAGCGCTTGCTCGTGTTCTTTTCCTTTCCAGCAGTGCTTGCTCGTGTTATTTTTCCTTTTGCCGTCTCTATCCACCGTAGGTTCTGCGTCATGTTCTTTTCCCAAATATTTCTTGTTCGAATCGGTATGTATGCTCTATTCGAGAAAAAGAGTTGCCCGCGTTTCTCAAGTTATTATCAAATCATTAGCAAGAAGAGTGGATAACCTGTTATATCCATGATAAATGAATGCTGTATCTCCGAATTCACCCATGATATAATATGGGTATCCTGTGTCTCTGAATTCCTAGTTCGGATACTGCTCGTGTATTCAGGATTGCGGCTGCTGTGTCTGACTGTTGCTCGCTTTGTATCGATAATATGTATACGTATGATGTGTATGCTGTATCTCCGAACTTCTTAGTTCGGATACTGCTCACGTTTACAACAGCTTGCCTACTATCACTGCGAGAATGATCCTACTCAAATTCCAAGCAGTTTGTTGTGCCCCCCGCATAACGATATAACGATGCAATCCCAACAAAGGGGGACTCGTTGCAACTTGTTGTCGACTACTGTATTCCTGGAGATTGTGCGAGATATCTACAGTACGAGGTACCAGGATTACTGTAATAAATACGAATGAACAGTTGGTGTAGAGTTGAAACGTGGAAAACAGACACATTCCGTATCCAAGCCCACACACTTTCAACAATCTCACATGGCAATAGACCACGCGGAATACCTGTATGCGCCGAGCCTACCAGTACACGACATCGACCATCGGCTAGTACCTCCTCCTCCGGGACCGTGAGTGAAGGACGGACTCTTGCCTCTTCGCCACTTCTGCACGACAGTCACTACTACACCTACAGTGCCTCCCTACCAGACAAACGTGCAGTTAAGGTTTGGGACGGACGGCGACCTACACTAGATAAATCATACTGGGGTTTGTGCGAGAGCTCGTAACGGTGTGGCTGGAGACGTCCGAAGCTGCTGTTTCCAGGCTATGTACCAAGTAGAAGTCCTTTCGTTCTCACCTCTCTGAGGCTGCTAGGTCCCGAACTATGTACCGGTTAGGAGTCTTCTCGCCCTGCCCCTTCTGGGGCTGCCAGGCCCCGACAACAGCGTTGTTGGTAGAGGCGAACGACGACAGCAAGCAACAGAACTGGTGTGCCGTACGAGTGCACCTGTAGAAGCTTCACCCCCAGCACATGATTCCGATGACACCCGGCGCAAACCATAAGCCGGTTGCAACTCGGGCAGCTCGGCTTCCTGGTCACGGTCGAGTGTTTAGTACAGTGTAAATAGTTGTGTTGCTGTTCGACTCACCGACGACGGTTTCACCTTTCTTCGGCAACGAAGAAATGCGGCGAGATTTTGGCTGGGTGCTGCTTGCTGCTCGTTCGTCCTCTCCAGAATATGATAATATGTGCTGTGTTGCAAATGTATGATATCATACTTTATGCGTATATGCCTAGCCTCAGACGGCGTTAAGGCGTATGGTAAAGGCACGCAATAAGCCCCGAAATCAGAGGTAAGGCATGTTTTAAAGCTCGTGCTCCAACGGTTTAGGGGGGAATTATTTGGAATTAGAGTAGAATATTTGTTGCAGAACCAAGTGCTCTGTATTCACCTTGATTGGCGAGTATTGTTTGTGTCTATTGTGTCCAACCAACACGCCAATTTCCAAAAATTAGTGGACAAGGGCGATGTATTTGAAATGAGTCATCCCACGGTAGGGGTGCAGCAAGAAGTTCCTGCGCTCCTGACATGAGGAGCTCAATATTTCACCCGAAACACGACTTTTAAGATTTTCGTTCGCGCAACCCGATCAACATTTCTGTCCGCTAGTCCTGAAACTGATAAACTCGTAAAATGATCATACCAACTGGTAGTTCCTCACTTCAGGAGCTCAGCCGGTCAGGAACGTTTGGCCTCAAAAAGTGCAACCCCTAACGTGGGACGACTCAAATGCGCTTTAGGCCCACAGGGAGAGAAGTTTCTTCGCGAAAAGCCTAGAATATCTACCATATCTATCTCCAGTTTTAGGCGTTTACGGTCTAACGAAGCTACGTTTGAACACAATAGACGGCTTTACGACAAGTTTTAAGGCATCAGACAGCCCTTAAGACACCCGGTGGTGGTAAAGGGCGTGACGGGCTTTTTTAAGGCGTCCTAGGGCCTATATCATGCCAGGTACATACATAATTACGCTATTAATAGTACATTTCTTATCAGTTAAAAAACTATGGAGAGGCCTCAGGGCCCTTCCCACCGTTCGACCGTTCGATTCAATACGGGCTCTCACACGCCGTTCCGCCAATCTCATCCGGTCCACCACAGAGCTTCATTTTTTCCACACGCCGTTCCGCGAATTTCATCCCCGGTCAGTTCCTCTTTCGACATGTAATTTTGACAGTAGCCTACAGAACTTTCTTCACACGCCGTTCCGCGAATTTAATCTCGGTCCACCACAGACGTGTATCATCGAGTTCCGGGTAATACATAAAACATAGCTGGGTTTTTGAGCTGGTTGACGAGGATGAAAAAGTGACCCCGATACATACGTGATGACGGTATTTATTATCATAGCCCGTGACCAGAAAGAGCCCTAATCTGGTATTAATAGTAAATATTTTCGAAATGTCATATGGTATATAAGTATATACATACGTGTACCAGGCCGTGAAAACACCTGGGATACATTATACTCGTACTGATTCTAGTTGCTGTTCTACTACAAGTACCATATAGTGTGCTACAGTCTACGGTATTAACCTGGTGCAGCAGCATTGATTCTAGCCGCACGGAGATGCTTGAGACACAGGACGTCGAGCTATTTTATGTCTGCATTTTACACTCTCTGTGCAAAAGGGTGGCATATTACATAGTGCTAAGTTGAGAGTGAAGTGCGAGTCGCGTTGATCGTCGAGCATTATGATACTACTCTATTGCTGATGGATAACATTTGGTTGCTGACTATACACATACTCGCTCGTTAAAATCAGTATAGCAGTTAGTCGCGGTATTTAAAAAAACAACTCTGCGGCTGCTGCTGTTTGTTGCTATTATTATACGGGTAGCTATACATATTGTGCTGCTATCATGCCGGTGGGTTGTTGGGTTCTGGGGCGTGACGGCGGTTTTACTTAAGGTAGGCTCGGGTTCTTTCCGTCGTTGTTGGGGGTGCTTTATATCATACAGACAATATGGTGCGGCAATGGGATTGGGTTCTTAGGGTTTTTACTTAATTTACATATGCGGCATTGGGTTCTGAGGCGTGTTGCCGGAAACCCTCAGTTTGATATGCGGTTATTTCAGTCGCTGTTGGTTGTTGGTGTGGGAATGCCGGCGAATTGTTGGGTTTTGGGGATGGCGGTTCTGGCATGTCTAATCTAGTTCTTTCGTTGTTTGAGATTGCCCTCTGTCGGAATGGTGGGCGATGTCACGGCGAATTGTTGGATTCTGGCGCCTGATCGCGGTTTTGTTTATTTAGTATGGGGTCGGCTGCCTTCGGTCGCTGCTGTAGGTGTGCGATGTTTCATGCAGGCCATATGCCAGTGTTTGGTTCTGCGCGGTGATTTTACCACGCCGCCAATAATATCAAGCTACGACCCTT
>JBBMKB010096317.1:0-10778 GCA_037833945.1 Alaria marginata | reverse complement strand
CTCCCCCCACCCCCCCCTCAAAACCGATTATCCCCCTCAAAACACCGACTTTTTCCCTAACGTGTAACGTGAATTGGTTTGTCAATCGTTGGGTAACGCGTGCTAGTATGCCGGTAGGAATAATTATGCGTTGCGGAAAATGAAGTAGATACCGCATGGACATTGTTTAGACGATCGTCGGTGGTATCGTGGATCGAAAGGTGACAATGCACATCTAAACGAGCAAATATTCGCTTATGGCGCATCTCAGCCGCGCAAACGGTATTACCACTTTTCGGGGTTAGCACCCCATACGGTCATGGTTAGGCGTTGTAAATATTTCATGTTTGCAAGAAGCGTTCTACGATAAAGGTAGCACTTTTTGGCATTTTGTTTTCTTGATGACGAGGCTCTTCAACCCAAAATCGTCGGAACGTCGTTCTATTTTTGCAATGTTTTTTTTTGGTATAGATGGCCCACGGGTTTGTTCATCGGGTTGCACGTTCGATTTGCTCAAAACTATTTTTCTCGATGAGGTAAAGAGCTCCTCGAGTGAGGAGGTTAAGAGAAAAAATAGTGAACCTCATATCGTAGAACTTGTCGCAAGTTCTCTTACCGATGCCTTGTTGCCGCTGAAGAACGCGGGGCCCTCGAAAACCACGCTCCCGCCGTTTCCATCATTGCCACCAACAAACAAACCCCCTCCTTGGCCAGCGTAGTACAGCACGCCTTCGCTGTAAAGTCTATAGTACTGCTCCGCTTCGTTCCCGATGAACGTTGCTGAACCCTTGAATGTGACACTTCCATCTTCTACAAACAGTCCACCTCCGCCGGTGTATGTAATGAAATCCTTAAGATCAGGCAAGAAACGATGCGGGACCAAAGTTTATTACCCCTGGCGCCTGCAGGCACTGCCAGTAGTGCCAAGCGAAGTCACGTTCGCATGACGAATCAACATGCACATAAACTAGCCGTGCAAAATCTAGCAAAAACAAATGTACTGCGGGATTCGAGAATATTGCAGTTACACCTGCTCATGATTGTTATCGTTGGAGTTTTGATATCGTATGTACGGGTTGATACACGCAAATGTCGGAACGTGTGTCCTCTCAGAAAGTAAACCCACAATTTGGGTATTTTACCCCGAATGTAATACTGAAATATCACCAACAACAGGAACCGTTACTGTGGGTCGGGCCTCGGAACAAAATTCTGGAACAAGTGTAAAGTTAATTAGGGTCTGACTCGAACAGTTGATTTGGCCATCAGGAACATTGAACGGAACATAAACAAAATATGCCGCTCTCCATCTTCGTTTCCATGTATCAGTGTTACATCGACAGTGGGCGTAACATACGTTAGTGAAATCGACGCAACCCTCTCAATTCGTTTCAACAACTGCAATCAGGACTGCACAGGCATTCGCGGTGGAAAATAGGTTTACCGCTCTTCATGAACCGGCCTGAATAACCAGCTTACTTTGGATTTCTTGTTGCCTTCGAACATGGCGTCTCCGGAGAACTGCACGTGGAAGAAACAGCAGCCGCGATCCGACAAAGACATCACACGAAAGCAATGAACAATTATTCTTGGCATTTAAATGTACGACTTTCCAGGTAAATGATTACCACAAACATTGTTCAGATAGACTCCCGTGCGATTGTGGGGGCTAAGCTGCTGCATGTACTACCGTTGGGGGAGTAGCCAATACGGTGTGGTTCTCAGTTCTATGTAGGTCTGTACGTACGGTGATAAGCTGCCGCGTGCGTGACGGGTCGTGGTGAGTCCATTATAACCGTATCTGAGGATTTAAAATACACATTATTAGCCCTGATTGGCGATAAACATTGAGGGTGCAATAGTTTGGCGATACGAGAACGCCGAACACATATGTGAATATACGACCTAGTCTTTGGGCATGCCAATCCAGCGTTCGATAGTCCTGCGTGGAAAACCTGGTTGTAGCTATTTCTGTTTGTGTTTGGCGTGTGCTACGATGGAGTTAGGCCTTTCGGGTAGACGCGTCATACGATAGAGGTAGCAACTTTTGTTTATTTCGTTTCTTAAAAAAACGGTGGTCCTTAACCCAAAACGGACGGAATGTCACTTGTTTTTTACAACAAGAACGATTTGTACACCTCGACCATGGGATGGTCCATCGGGTCGTCTTTTAAAGTTCCTCGAAATCGGTTCTTGGGGTGAGGACAAGACCTCCTCATGTCAGGAGCCTTAGAGAAAAACAAAATGCACCTCTACGGTGGGATGTGTCGGCGTATATATCAAAGATGGACGGGGCGTTCGTTATATGCAGAAGCACCACGTCTCTTTGGATAAGCATTCGTGTCACAATTTGTAACCATAGACCTACAAGAGGCCATGTAATTCAACATTCATTTAAATTTTATTTGTTCCAGGTGTACATACGAGTTATGCTTACCGTCACAGTCCCGGAGCTGTACATCGCTCCGCCCTGCGAAAGCGCATAGGTTGAAGAAGGTGGCGCAGCGACCGCGAGCGAACGGACCACCAGGAAAACGGTTAGCAAAGTGTTCATGAAGGGGACATTCATCCGGGAGCAGATAATAGTCGGCAGGTGTGTTTATGGGTGTTCGACGGCGAAGACGCCGCATGTGACCGTTTCCTGCTAACAGGTATTTTTCCCGGCGGGACCGAGCGGGACAATGGGTTGTCAAATAAACACACATAAAAAGCACAGCAATAGATGTAACCTTTAGCGCAGAGGGTACCCGTCCCGTTGTTGAATGCCACAGGTTCTTCTGCTTAGACTAACTCAACTCCCAGACAGGCCAAGTGCAGTGCACCTGTTCGACGTATGACATTATGTTAACAAAGTGCTGCTGTGGTCCTGGCGACATCAGCGAGGAAAGGGTTGAGTAAACAACGTACGCGTATACCAACCTCGGTTGTCCCGGTGAACGTTGTGTCGCTCATGAACTCGAGGTCTCCCTTGTTGTACACAGCCCCGCCGCTGTCGCCGGAGTTTGTTTGATCCTGCACACAAAGTTCGGGTGAGAGGGCGCCTGACTCATCAATGTATATACTCGTGACTCACCCCACGGTAGGGGTTGCACTTTTCGGGGTCAAACTTCCCTGACCTGTTGATCTCCTGAAGTAAAGAACTACCGGTTGGTCTTATACTTTTACGAGTGCAATAGTTTTAGGACTAGCCGATACAAATGTTGATGGGGTTGCGCGAACGAAATTCTGGGGAGTCATCTTGCGGGTGCGAAGCTCAGAAACATATTGGTGCACCCCTACCGTGAGATGTCTCTCGTATTCTACATCATTGGTGGCGTCCTGTAGCTAGGGATAGTAATCCAGCTGCTTCCAGGAGCTCAAATGCAACTCGTGTACTAGCGGTATCGTACAGGGGTGCATCTGGTGTTGCCGATCCAGGTACTTGCTTACGATGGTACCTCGTAAAGTACTGTGTGCCATACTCAACCATTCGCTATCGATACACGTTTTGTGATTGTATGCGGAAATGTGGTGAGGGGTTTTCCTACTACACAGCAGGTAGAAGTTTGAAAATTCAAACAAACATCGGGACAAGATTGCCTACTCTGAATCGGCAAAAACATATGGCCGCAAGAACACAACATGCTATATACGTACAACCGAATGCTACGTGGCATAGCTTCTATGGCAAGCATAGGCGAGGGGTTAGGGTAACCCACGAGCATTCACATCGCCAGAACCTGTCGTATAGTTCTTGTCGACGAAAGTCTATGATATGATAATATGTGTTCGTTTTCTCACCACAATGGAGCACCCGGTGAACGTGACCTCTTCTTTGAACGTAGCCGTGCCCCCCACAGACACGCTCAGGGCCGCACCCACCCGATCCTGGTCGAGGGAGGAATGTAACAGTGCGTACGAAAACCGAGCTGTCACCAGCGCCACTGATGAGAAACCCGATGGCAACTCAAGCCTACCATCATGATTATCGTCATCGATGCATGTTCGTGGATAAGATCATCCAGCGATTGTAAAATGCCATTAGCGTGTTTCGCTCGACTCGGAATGGTTTGACGCGGAACCAATAGAGCAGCTGTAGCCACTGCGCAGATGAGGAATACACGCTAAGTAGAAAACATCCCGTGCGCAGTGTGGGGCACGTTGGCTGTCTGGAGCATACTCGTGGTAACGTGCTCGCTAACATCGGAGCAAGCGAAAAACGTTCGGGGAGGTTAGGGTAGTGTCTGTCCGTGAGTGAGGTTACGACGTGATCAGGGTCGCTACGAGTACCGGTCTTAAATGTCATGGGCGCGCTCATCGCCCCTAAAAAATGTCAGGAGCATGTTCGCACTGTCAATACAAACCTGATTTTCGCGAGTTACAGCCAATGCTCTCCACATGTCGACTGGCCACGTGCCCTGGCGACTCTTCCGTCAGCATCGATGTTTTGAGTTCGATACCCCCCGAGTGAATACTCGCATAACCTCGGTGGGGTGTTACGCTGTTCAACAAAAGGTCAAGCGGAAACTTAGACAACCCCGACGAAAATCGACGAAACAAATGGGACTGATGAACCTTATCCGCAACATAGTCCTAGGGAATACACAGGGGTAAGACACTTGTGGTAACCGCCTGTCCACAATATTTCTGAGAGGGAAAACAACCATCTAGTGTCACTGGAACGCTAATAAGATGAGAACACCCGCCGTATATTTATTCAACGCAACATATCTCCGAGGTTTGAATGCAAATCGTTGGCGTATGTACCCAGTTTCACTGTCGCTAACAGCACAACAACTGATCCTGTTCTTCGACTGGACTAGACGCATGAACATGTTGCTTCAACCGGGATGCATTTGTAGGGTATACCACAATCTCACGTCTCTGGTTTCCTCGCTTTGCCACTGAAGGTTCGGTGCCGACACCACCAACGAAGAGCCTGACTGTAAACTGAGGCGAACGTTGACGAGTTTCAACTCCTCCAGAGACGAGGTCAATTCCAACGTGCTGTCATCCGTTACCCTGATGTTGGTGTTGTTGTCGCATGTCACCTGTGCGTCGGGAAAATGCGGGACAGGAGAAGGTTGACGCACACGGTAGGTACTGACCAGACACGGTGTAGCGTCAATGAAATCCTCACTTCCAACAGCTGGCGAGAAATTATGACGAGGGTCTGATTGCGTCTACATTGACAAACGTTTTGCTAGAGTAGGTAGCCCGTGCTCAAAGCGGCACACAAAGACCTGTTGTCAACGAACAGCCATCTCCTCCGATGGCGATGTTCACTCAATAAGATGATATCCGCCCTTTCGAACGAAGATTACACGTTATGAGTGTGGTGTGTAGAACAGTGATACGTGTACTATAACACCTACCAGGTACTCGAATGGTTGTGATCTCTGTCGTGAAATTAGAGCGCGGGCACTTGTGGCTAGAACCCTATCAACCACTGCATGTATTGAATGTTACTCGACATATATCAAGGTTGTAGGCTGCGCCTACCAGCCTAGATACACATATAAAATCATTATACTGGTCCAGAGAAAGTGTGAAAACATCTCACTCGAAAGCGGTTCTAAAGTGACTCCAACAACGGACGACACATTATTGTCGCGTTACCGGTATGTATGTGTTTAGTTCCATATACGACGGGTGAGGTGAACTGGAGTAACAAGGCCACCTGTGACGCATGATGTGAAGGCATTGCAAGATCTATACCGATTTATAACAGCTACTGACCGCACAACACAACTGATAATCGCTGTACAACTAAGTGTACGACAACGATTTTATGTCCAGAAAAAACACAACCTTGTAGAAGGGTGCACTATTCTTCGTTATTAGTACGCGCTTGTAGGGCTCTCAAGCTAAATAAGTGGCTAATTTAAGCAACAGTAAGAGGCGGGTATCCCGTTCTTTTGGTACTCAGGTTCGACAACACGAGCGAGCGCACCTCTAACGCAATGGCACAACGGACACAAACAGTTTTGTGACCGATGAAGGTATGAAGCAGTTTAATGGCGGTGAATATAATGCAAAAGCCGACACGCCCGAAAAAACAGGATACCTCTTACGGGTAAGTGGATTTTAGCCGGTTAAACAAGAAACCATAAAATGTAACACCCGCGTAACAGCTATAGACAGGGCCTCTGCACCAGCCCGGAATGGAATGCGAACGATCTGATCGTTTGCAACAGTCGGACGTATGAATTGGCAGCAGTAATCTCATTTCCGACAAGTGAGTTGCTGTCCGGGTAACGGAAGCTCTTGCCAACATTAGTGAACTATCGAAGTGAATGCCAAAATATTGCAACACACGTACAGCGTCGGGCTATTGCAATACCCAGCGTTTCGAGTGCACCGTGCAGAGAGACAGCTACACAACGTCTATCAGTTTCGTCGATTTTGTTCTGATTCCGAAACCACTCCTTTGAACGAACGATATATTGACTGTGCTTCTCAAGGCTTCCTCACGCCCAGCGTTGCACGTGGGACGATGGAACGGATTCATTGCGCGCGGGGCGTTGGCACCACTTACCACATGCTGTGGTACTTGTTTTGGAGTTCGGGGCTCCAATCTGTCTCAGCACTGGCCTTACGCGCCGTGCGTCGACACCTGTTGTATGTTCCTGAATGTTCTGTGTTACCACCTTTGTTTGTGGCTCGTCGTACTTGCTGCACTTACTTAAAACATCGAGTAGTGCTATATTAAACGTGAAACTTCATCACTCAGCGGCTACTTACCGACTGGAGTATCCGTAGCCCCCGTTCATTGTGCGCCATATTGCGGCATCGTATTTTGTTTAACGGTTCACGACGCCATTAAACAGATATTAGCCCGAAACGTATATCTCTGTCCAGCAACAACCAATCACATAAATTACCCTACCCACCGCTAATCGCTTTGACGAAGCCTGTCCACAAGCGTACGGCATGGTTTCCCGTGAACAATTACCCACACCCCCTTCGGAGTACAAGAAGTCGTGCTTCCTTGATCTGAACCAAACCACATCAAATTCATGCCCATTTAATCGCTCTCGCAAGTATGAAGTCGCGTGTCGGGTTGTCTTCGAAGTACTATAACAGCACGACCACCCCCCATATACGTATGGGGCAGTGCTCTACTGCAACGGGCAGATGGCCATTGCGCGGTGCGTGCAAAGTGTCGCGTGAGTGTCGCGTCTTTTCTGTCGTAGATGGGGTCGTTTGATCGAAACTCACATATTTTATATGATATCACACTTCAAGTACACAGATCATATATACCTAGCCCTACATGAAAACACATTAAACTCTATTCTCATACAACCACCCTCGCAAGTATACAGTCATGCGTCGAGTTAAGTTCGATACTCCAACACGTTACTCCCCGTATTTATGGTGCAGTGCTCGACTTCATCGGCGAGAGGACCAACGATGCCTTGCGCGCCAAGGGGTTTAAGCAAATTTGGTTTAGATCGGGTCGTCAAATCGGGGAATCACGAACACGGAAGTTGCACACTTAGTTTATATGCTATCCTATACCAGGTACATAGTACCAGTAAACAGTATGCTGTCTTGGAGGCGTTTAAGCGCCTTCAGTGTGAAACAACTATACTTGGAAGAATGATGACTATCGTGTGTTTTGACAGTGGTGCCTAACAACGACTCTGGACGCGGCCCTTAACCCTATACCTTTGTTGAGTAGTCTGGATGACGATGCTGTGCTTGGGAAAATGTCTAGGTTGGTTGGTTGAAGCTTTATATAGATACTCCTAAACACACGACAGTTAGTGCGTACATTAATTTACGTGACGCGCGCAAAGATAAAGATATCTTTATTTTACGCAACCCAAATCGTCCGAATTTCAATCATATTTGCAATCGTTTTCGATGCATAACTAACCCATATGATTGTCCATTGCGTAAGACACCGTGTAGTATCAGATTTTGTGTTGCCCCGAATGAGGCTTCGGGAGAGACGTGGAGCTACTCTTGTAAGGGCCGGCAGTAAACAAATGATGCACCACAACTGTAGCTAGGTCACGCTAGATCACAAATATGTATCCGAAGAATTGATTCGCCGATTTTGCGACGCGTGCTATGATAGAAGTAGCAATTTTCGGCCGAAACCTTTTCAAGTTGGGGGGCTCCTTAACCCGGAATCGTCGGAATTTCGTTGTCGCTTTCAGAGCAATATTTCTTGTTGAATAGCTAGGCCAGGAGTTTGTTCATCGGGTAGAACGCAGTTTTTATTTCCTACGAGTAGTCACCTCTTGCGAGACGAGTCATCCCACGGTAAGGGTGCAGCAATACATGTCTGAGCTCCTCACTTGAGGAGCTTAGTATATCACCCGAAACATAGCTTCCAACATATTCGTTCGCGCAACCAGATCAACATTTCTATCCGCTTGTCCTAAAACAAATGCACATGTAAAATGATCATACCAACCGGTAGTTCCTCACTTCAGGAGCTCAACCGGTCAGGAACTTTTGTCCCAAAAAGTGCACCCCTTACCGTGGGATGACTCCGAGATACCGAGCTCCTCAATTGAGGAGCTTCTAAAATAAAATGTCGCACTTCTATTGAAGCATTTGCCTCCTGAAAAGCCAAGTGGCCACCCACAACCATTTTTGATGTTTTTGAATAATATGTCGTCGAGATCGTTCTATTGATGCTACTGCCCTTGGCGACCGCTACTTACCTAAAACATTGATAAGTTCGAAGCTGCCATACAGATGCAAGAGGTGTACGCAAAAATTTCAGTAGTCCGCCTTGGGAGGGGCTTCTAGTAGGATGCAGCTCACCCTTTAGGCGACTCGCCGAACACCTCACGGCGCTTCGCTCTTGGTTTACGCGATGTCTGCCTGTTTCGTGAAAAGCAGACGTGCCCCGTCTCGGCATTGTAAGGATTGGAGGGTCTACGGTCTTATCGCTACGGCCATGTAAGAAAAGAGTACACCCCCGCCCCCCCCGTCCTATGACCGGTCTAACGACTATAGGTATATATCGTGTTCCACAGCCGTCATCTTATGTGCCCCTCAAAACGGTTTTTATAGTTTCCGCGCACAGATTGGTAAGCATCATTACCCTGTTGATCCTAGTATTAGCTACGACGCAGCACTAAAGGGAGCCGCCGACTTAAATATTTCATGAGAGCATGTACACCCTGTGATACGCTCGAGCGGAGTATCGCACACAGCTTACAAAGATGAGTTCCGACCATAACATTTTCGATCTCACAGCTGTAGTGTTGTATTGTTTCATAATGTACTTGTCAGGGTAAGTACCTTTGTATACTATTGACAGTAATATATAGTAGTATTACCAGCTGGCAGAGGCAGTATTGTAAATAGTAGTATTAACAGCAGTATAATAGTAGTAGTAGTAGTAGTAGTAGTAGTAGTAGTAGTAGTAGTAGTAGTAGCCGTAGTCCAGCGTTGAGATCGCTGTCATTAACCAATCCGCGCGTCAGCGCAGCAACTCTGCGCTAAGTGTACCTGTTAATGTATCTTAGGATAATGAAAAAGGTACAACATGTACACAGGTCGTTTCTCTGGGGTGCGTCGGCACGGACACTGGTTGTGGTGGATGCTGACGGGTGGAAATCTTAGTTCAATGTGAAAACGACACACACAACGTAGGTTGTACTTCGTACCAGGTCCAATTGGTGCTACAGTAGATCACACACGTACAGGTGAGATTTTCAAACCTTATGTACTGACGTACTTATCTTGCCACCCATGGTCTAGGTGGCCTTTCCGCTGTGTTCTCAGATATAAAGCAATATATCTCCAGAAGATACCCCGATTCAAGAGCGTCCTGAGACGGCCCGAAACAGGCACTTAAAAACTCGAAACCGCCCTTAGCTCTTATCTGTAGTGCGAAAAAGATGGATGTTTAGTGTGGCGGAACATGCCGGGTTAACCGCTCCTAATTTATGAATGGTCGTAAGTCGGGCGGTCCAAACTCGAGTAACCCACTGTATACGAACCCATTTTGCTCCACGACACGAGAGGACATATTCGTGGGATGAGGAGCTAACGAAGGCAACCGGAGCTCATGACACACAGCCTCTCGGTCTCTGTCGTTAGACACAGACGTTCAACGTGATATTTGTGACCCATCCTTTGCTTTTTGCTTGACTGAGGGTCGTACGAACGGATATTATCTCGTCTAAGATTTGCAGAGTCTGCTGCTTGGTAGGCCGAATCTTCTAAGACGAGCGAAGCGAGGCGTAAGTCGGACTTAGAATCCGAGCGTAGCGAGGATTTAGCCGGCCGCAGGGCGATTTTTTTTGGACTAAGACGTACTAAGCTGATTCGTCTTAAACCCATTTTTCACATCTTAGTGCGTCTTAGATTCGTCTTAGCGCGTCTTAGGTTCGACTTAGCGAGTCTTAGATTCGGCTTAGCGCGTCTTAGATTCGTCTAAGTACTAGTGGAATCAAAGGATATGTCCAAAAATAACTGTGTTTCGTTGTCATACCGAGTAGCAGCAGTAGTAGTAGTAGTATAGTAGTATTAATAGTAGTAGTAGTAGTAGTAGTAGTAGCAGTAGTAGTAGTAGTAGTAGTAGTAGTGGTAGTAGTAGTAGTAGTAGTAGTATTATAGCAATATTAATAATAATACAAGAAGCGCTCGGGGGCGTACAGAAAATAAAGTTCTGGACCAGCACCCCATTTTTTTCATTTTGGGCCGATAAGAGGGGGGGGGTCACCAGGTAACCATCCCCCTCCTAATGTAATACTAAATCCTATATATATATATTTTCACACTAATTCCTAGATAAACTACACAGGGATTTGGGGGATTCCCTCACCGAAAGTGACATACTAACT
>JBBMKB010096306.1:0-10778 GCA_037833945.1 Alaria marginata | reverse complement strand
GCTGGCATGTATCGTATATCGTACAGACTAAGCTATCAACTCGTCTGGCCTGGTCGGTTTTGTGATACTTACCGGGTAACTTGCGTGGTGTGGCCATTTGTTTTTAATTTACTTTTCAAGAGTTCCCCCCCCCACCTTTTCAGCTTAATACATGTCCGGGATTTCAAGGCAACCACATCCATACACCCCGAAGGGGACGCTTGTACTTTATAAAACACGTTTGGGAAAACATGTGATTAAAATGTGCTCCCAACCCTCCTTGATAAATTACTCCGCAAAGTTTAGGAAAAATACATCGCACTACGCGTACTGATATTAACAATACCTGCGTGTACCCGATAGCGGGACAGCTTCGAAGGAACTTCTTGACAATGCGTTGGATCGTCCCCGTCAACTTGCAGCTCAGGCTCATGCGCCGCACATCCCACCCGAGCGTGTCCAGATCTCTCTTGGAAGCTCTGGTAGTGATCCAGCTGTCGCGAGGGCGAGCGTCTCCATCTCTGGCCGAACCTGCTGAGGTCGATCGGGCAACATCGTGTGCGTGCCCGGACCAAGACATGGCGTACTTGCGCCAGCGAGCGATGCGTCCGTCGGTAGACTCGGGGAGCGGGCCATCGCTGCTGTCATCGTCGTCGTCGGTGTCCTCAAAGCCCAGCGCGTCCATCATGCCGCGGCCTAGCCCTGACATGAAACCGTTAAAAGTATCTCCAACCTGGTCGAAGATCGAAGCATCCCCCTCACGGTTTCCGCCGCCGTCAGCGTTTCCGGCACCGTCACCTGTACTCCTACCCCCATCGCTCCCGCCACCGCCACCGCCTCGTCTCTCTGGCCCACCACCACCACCGCCGCCGCCGCCGCCGCCTCCATTGCCACCGCAAGCCGCAGGTGCTCTGTTATCGTTAACGCCGAAGAACGCGAGAAGCAAAATGGAACCGAACTGCGCCACCTGCGCCTGCCACGTGGTATCCTCTACCTCTTCGTCTGTCTGGGGCTCGACGTTTTCTCCTTCGGCTTCTCCCCCTTCCCCTGTCCGAGGCAAGACAAATTCTCCGACCGCATCCATGTCGTCTTCACCTGTCCGAGGCAAGGCGGTTTCTCCGAAAGCATCATCGGACAAGACAGACTCGCCTTCCTCCTCCTCGAACTGTAGCTGATGAGCCAAGACGGCATCAAAAGCTAGCGCGGTATCATGATGACGAGCTGCTGCCCACGCTCTGACCGGAAGCTCTTCATGGTGAAAGTAGTTCGAGTCGTGCTCCGCTGTCTGGGGGGCGGCGTTATCTCCTACCGCATCTATGATGTCTTCCCCTGTTTGAGGCAAGGCGGTTTCTCCCACCGCATTGTCCGGCACGGCGACGTGGTTGTCATCGTTAAGACCACCAGCAAGGGTCGCATCGTAGACTAGCGCGGTAGTATGATGAGCTACCACCCATGATCCTACCGGGGCTTGCTCGCCCAGGTAGTACAAGTCGTTGCACTCCGAGCCGGTATCGGAGTTGGTATTCGCGGGGGTGCTGCTCCCAGTGGATGAGCCGTTCGACTTGTACTGGCTTGGAGCCAGGGTGGGAGCCCTGCAGCGGCAAAATCGAGGCGAAACCGCACATCCGGGCACAAATTAGGGGCTAGGGGCTAGGGGTTGGGGTTAGGGTCAGGGTTCGGGTCATTTGAGTAAACTGGCTCAGAGCCGTAGAATTTGTTACCAGTAATTTTCCAATTGATGCTTACAACCAGCAACAGGCGCCCAGAAAAGTATCCATGACCTATATATACTACAGCATGACCCATACTACAACACTCTCCTCCCTGGAGGGGGGAAACAAAAAATGTCAAAGGAGCAGAAGAAGAAGCGGAAAAGACGTGGTTGTCGGAACGATGTTTTTGCGTTGTCATAACTTTAACCTCCGGAGTCTTGACGCTACTGTGCGACAACCAGCAACGTTTGTTTTTCTTAACAAAAAAAAGGCGTCAGCTGTGAGCTCGACGTAATAGCTGGTCGACACTCAGCTTTGTTGGCTGTAGGAATCTGTATGAGTTGGTTGACTACACGTCGCCTACTACTTTATTGATTATTAGACTAGCTGTTATACTATTAATATTACGGGGGAGCGTAGTTAATAGGACCAAATATTGCTAGTAAAAATAGAGAAATATATAGGTTTTTGAGTCTACCGTAGGTCCTATTAACTACGTTCCCCCGTAATAGTTGTTAGACTAGTTATTATATTAGCTATTAGACTAGATATTACACGAGTTATTAGACTAGTTGGCTAAATGTAACAGTCGTGAATAGTTCCTTGCGGTAATTTGCGGAGGTCTACGTTTTTCGTATCGAACTCGTGCATTTATGTAGCTCGCGATGTGATGTGTTTTACAACGAGAACGACCATAGCATATATATATATATATATTCGGTCGGCTGTACTTCGCCGCCACCGAACCAATAACTACCAGGTAGCTGCCAAGTCAAGCCAACTCGCAGCACTAGTAACAGTAACATGAATGCGCGATATGTACTGTATGTACTGTATGTACTGTATGTACTGTATGTACTGTATTGCCGTATGTCGGTCGCGCGTGTTGCTGTTTTCTGCTCTAATACGGGAGACCATAGTAAATAGGACCTACGGTAAACACAAAAACCTATATACTTCCATATTTTTACTAACAATATGTGGTCCTATTTACTATGGTCCCCCGTATGGTCCCCCGTAATAGATTGGTCGGTGACTCCTCTAGATTTTTCGCAAGATACGTATTAACAGTATCAATAGTATCAGGATGGCGTCGAGTCGAGGCAATGTTTCGCTCGGAACGAAGGCTACTGTCGCCTGCTAAGATAGACTAAATAATAGAATACCAGTAGTATTTTTCGATTAAAATATTCCCTAATTAACCGGGCTCCTTAACCCAAACTCGTCGGAATTTCGTTATT
The DNA here is from genome assembly GCA_037833945.1 of Alaria marginata. Classification (NCBI taxonomy): domain Eukaryota; class Phaeophyceae; order Laminariales; family Alariaceae; genus Alaria; species Alaria marginata. The sequence goes on along the minus strand of JBBMKB010096306.1, from coordinate 7,846 downwards.
TTTCGTGCACTACAGTAGCTTTCGTTGAATACCTATCTAGGGTTAGGGTGGTCACTTTCAAAGCTCGTATATACGAGCGGCTACCCTATTGCGATTTGCAAGCTTCAGCTTGTTTTTTTTTGTTTTCTATGTCACAATATGCACCACCGCCGCCGCCGCCGACATGGAATTGTTTTTCACCCTGTTTAAGCTTACCTATTATTAATAGTAGGAAATGAGGACAATCGACCTCAAGCGCAAGTTACTCACTATTTCTGCTGCTCTGTACGAACTGTTGCCGTGCTTTGGAAGCAAAACGAATGTTGGCACAACCTGTGACTCACATGATGATGGTCTCTAACCAGTCGGGTATACACACCGATGGCGACAGCAGCAATAAGATGACCGTCCAGAAGAGGGGGCGCTTGATGGTGGTCTTCATTGTTATCATGACGACAACCGGCTGGGGAACACGAGAAGCAATAGACAGCCGCGCAAACGCAGCAAACCATAGGAGGAGTAGAGGATCACGCTCTATTAATAGTTCACGATGTAGTTCGACGCAGCAAAACGTCGGCGAGCATTTGGAGTGCTTGACCAATTTGCGCGATAAAATTAGGAAGGTGGTGACTGGGTGACTGAGTGCTTACTGTATGATACTGGTGCGGGGTAGCTACAGCACCCTAAAGATGGGGTTGGTATGTCTCTACAGTACCCTGAGTTACAAGAGCACACGAAAAACAAGCAAGACTGGGCTATATATAGAAAAAAAACACCAAAGACCTTTCGCACGTTCGTACGTAAAACAAGTTGGCAGAATACACTGGAGGACTAGAACGTAAAACAAGTACACTAGACCAGAAAAACACCCGAAAAACATTTCGTACACGTAAAACAAGCACACTGGACTACAGTAAAAAACACACACACACACACGAAACAAATATCGTAAGCAAAAAACGCAGACACGAAAAAATATGCGAGCATGCATGGTGAGGAGGAGACGGTTTATCCAACCACCGAGTCTGCAAGTCTAGCCAGGCCCTCGGGCAGGACTGCAACATAAATACGGCCACGCACAGAGCTAGCCATAGCTCTCGACGGGCAAGGTCTGTCGCTAGGGCAGTCTCGGGTCAAGACTACACACGTTCTGCATGGGGCAGCAAGCAACTGACGGAATTCACTCCCATGGGCTATGTACATCGCCTATGATACAGCTCCGCTACCCTTGTGTACGTACCAGCAATTCGTACGGACTGCGAAAAAACGATAGAGGTTTAGGCTCCTCCGATTTCCCTCGCCACTGGACACCAACACAAAATGCCCACGGCCATGCTCCTCGCGGGTGGCCGCTCGTCCAAGCGATAACCCATGCATGGCATATCTTGTCATCGACCGAGTATGAGGGTGAAGCAGTGGTGGTACGCACCCCCTCCACTGTTCTACACGGGCCGTTCTACACCCTCTCCCCGGGCAGTCGAGTAAGACTTCGCGTGGCGACACCAAAAACCTACAACCCGGCTGCTAACATTTTTTTCGTGCTCCATGCCTTTACAAACAAGTGAATAAGTGAAAAACATCAGTAAAAAGCAGTAGAACCAGGTACTAAATATTAATACTCGCAAGCAGGAGTCGTAACGCTGCAACAAGGGATGTGCGGCCCTCACAGCTCACAGCGAACATCGACCGACGACGAGCATCGATACGACGAAAAGGCAAAGAGACCGAGACCTATTATGAACAGGCTTACCTATTTTCGCTTGTTAGCGAGTAGCTTATCTTAGATGTAAGATGTCTTGAGTGCTACGAGTGGTAGTCTTCTTCTTGTGTTTGTGTCAGCCTGCCTACCCGGCCAGTCTGCGACTTGCCTTGAGAAAAAGTCAAGTTCCTGTTCGAGTTTGGGTGGCTGATTTTGATTGGGGGACGAGTCGCGCCGTCGGGAAGATAAAGAAACGCGGTTGAACTCGCGGTTGGATCCCAGACGAGCACACGAGAACAGGCCGAACGAAGTCATGCCCGTAAAAATCCAGACGACCCCGACGAGGGCAACACCCATGTATCCTGCCGAAGACGGAACTGGGCAGCTAGGCCATCTGGTCGGCCGGCGCCGGACCGGCAATCCCGCAGTCTTCTCATGTGATGGGTGATGTATGAGGGCAGCTCGTGACGCGTGACTTGCCGTACGTTATACTCTGCGCTATATGCACATTGCGCGTGCGGTGGAATAACTCGAAATTAAACGTGAAACGGCCCAAACGGCATTTTTTTTTCTTTTCAGGATTCCCTATTTTTGTTGTTTGGTAGCCTGCTCTGTTTGGATCTTGAAAAACGCGAGAGCGGCAATCCTTGTACGTCCGTCGTAGACAGGATATGTCCGGCCCGGCACGTCGAGCATGAAGGGCTGCATGCGCTCCTAGGGTCCTCCTTTTTGTTCTCTGGTTGAGGTCGCTCCGAGCCGAGCTCCTACCTAGTTCCCTAGTTTCGCCGCGTTTCGAGATCAAAGGAGTTCCACATATTACTTATAGCGTGTTTTTCCCAGGGGACAATAGCAAAATCCGCAATTTCGAGACGCGAACTGTTGCGTCGGCAAGGCTTGCGAGCGACCAGCGAGCCCACACAGCGTGACAACACCATTGGCAGGGAGGAGGAGCACCCCATTCGAATGCTTGGCAAAAAAAAATAGGCGCGGAGGCAATGCGGCGCCCAAGAGCAGCGTCCTTCCAAAGGGCAAACTCGTCACCAAGAAACTCTCCGCCTTTGTCTTGGCTTGAGCCTCCGGGCTTGGGCGTGTCTCCTCGAGGTAGCGGGGATAGCACTCTTCGCCGGCGGGGGATAACCACCCCCTTGGTATCACTGCCTAGCAGTCCATCAGGTGGCGGCTCTGCTGCGGGTGGTGGTGGAAGCGCCGGCTGGGCAGACTCTGCGCAGAGTCTGCTTTTCCAAGTGGTATTTTGGCCGCTAACGCTGTGCCTGATGTTTGTAGGATCTGGGTACCGGCTGCTGCTTCGCGTGGGCTGTTCCCGAACACCGTTGCGATTCCACGATCCCCCGGGGTGGGTAGTGCGAGCTATGGCCACTCCCTTTCGGCTGGTCAACCCACCTGTGTCGCTTGGCATGGAGAACTTGGAAGCTTGCCTCGGGGTGCAGGGGGTGGGTAGGATCTCCTCCTCGTCTGTCATGCTCGTCGGCAATCACAACCTGCTGGGCCTTGACTGCGTCTTGGTGTTGGATGAGGTGGGTGGGGTGGAAGCGGGGTTGAGGGGACGAGGAGAGAGGGTAGGGTAGGGTAGGGTAGGGCAGGGTAGGGTAGGGTAGGGTAGGGTGGGGGGTTCCCTTATGATTCAGCAGTAGAGGTAGATAGCATCGCTTTTGTATACCTGGTATGTCGTATCGTGATAGGTGCGTTTTTGCGGGATCGTATCGTACGATACGATTACAAGTATCATACCCTATGATGGGAGTTTAGAGATGATACATACTCGTACGAGTTTAGAGTTGTTGACTGCGTCTTGATATTGGATGGTATGGGTGGGGTGTGGTGGTATCCCATTGCCGAGGGCACGAGAAAGGGGTGTGGAAGAGGGACGGGGGAGTGGAGGGGAGGGGAGAGGGCAGGGTATCAGCAGCAGTAGCATAGCTTTTCGAATCCGCAATTATATGTGCTGGTATACCGGTTGGGTAGGTATTTTTTTTCGTGGTGTCATGTACCTGGAACCAAGTAACGCGGTAAGATATTGGTCGAGGTGGATGGGGCGTGGCGTCTTCCATAGGTACTGCTAAGAAAGAGGGGGCGGCGGCGTACACGAGGGGTGGAACGGTGGACGAGAGTGAAGAGGGTAGGGTAGGGTATGACTTGCGACTCGGCAGTAGAAGTAACATCGCTTTTCGAACCCTCAGCAAGGTATGCGTTGTATCGTGGTGCTCGTATATACGTAGGTTATTTTTCGCGGTATCATAATTCACACAGGTATGATACGGCGGTTTCGTTTCTTGATGCAGGTGCAGCGCCGCACCGGAGTGTACCTGCGGATGCTCTACGATACGCTCTTCGGCTTCCTTCCGGGAGCGAAGCAGCTGCTAGAGGCGGCGGGCGGAGTGAAGGGGACCCTGGGGAACTGCGAGACTCTCATGTCAGAGGTATCTTTTAACCTTCGGCACAAAAACAAATGGTCCATTTAACTCCTTTGGGGCTATAGTCAATAGGACCAAATATTGTTAGTAAAAATAGAGAAATATATAGTTTTTTGTCTCTACCGTAGGTCCTATGTACTATGGTATAATGGTCCCCCGTAATAGTAGCATTGGCCACAGAAAGCAGCTCTATAGGGGATGTGCCCGGGCAGCAGAGTAAGGAGCTGTGTGACATGCGCGTAGCATGGCCATACTCGTACTGCTGCCGCACTCTTCCTTGTAGGCTTTCACACCTCAGACGGATGACGATCTAGATCATATAGATCATATAGATCATATAGATCCTGCAGCTGCCGTTAGGAGATGTTCTGCAAGAGCTGTAAATGTAGAGTACAGACCCAACCCAGGAAACTTGTGCTACTGTAGGTTATACAGATCGTACGGCTCCCACCAGGCAACATGATCTATATGATCTATATGATCTATAGGCCATGCAGATCATACAGACCAGGGATATTTCTGCCTTGAAAGACACAGATCATACACAGATCATGAAATGGGATCTGGTCTGTCCGACGTGTTTAGACGTTTCGATACTACCGTCGTCGGAGTTTTTTTTTATGCTGTACGCGGGCCTCAAACGGGCCAGGCGAACAACAAATTCAGAAAAAAATTAGATCAACGCCTGAAATAATCGGGACCGCGTCGCCTTTTTTTTTTTTTGCTGTCGCAGGGTCGGTGCATGCTGCTGTACCCCGGAGGTGCAAGGGAGGCATTTAAGGGGGGGGCGACGGACAAGTACCAGCTTATGTGGCAGGAAAAACTCGTGAGTTGGAAGTGAGATTGGCTCGTATATATATACCACTACGCTTTTTGCCGTTTTTTGGCCATGGGCTAGATTTCGAGGGAATTAGCTATTACGGGGGAACGTAGTTAATAGGACCAAATATTGATAGTAAAAATAGATAAATATATTGTTTTTTGTGTTTACCGTAGGTCTTATTAACTACGTTTCCCCATAATAGTGTGAGAACATCATCGTCATTAAGACCACTCCCTGCGCACGCTACAGCTTGCCGGAGGTCGTGGCAGCTCGCGCCGTCGTTGCCGCGGCAGCACCGGTGTATACTGTGACCAAGTTAACTTGACACACGACAACATACGTGGAAGTTTGGTGAGCTCAAGCTATATTTTTTTCTTGTGTACCAATCCACAGGAGGAGTAATGGAGAAAAAACATACTGTATCAATAGGTACGGGTGCACTTAAAAAATATGAGGCCTCTCACTTGAGGAGCTCTCTCTATACGCTATACTGTAGCTCACCCAAAAATATAATATAATATAATATAGATGGGACGGAAAAACGAAACAAAACGTCATTTGCTGTATGCTATAATAACGTCTTGAAGCACCTGCCGCGTGATCGGTATTTGCCCTTCTGGGGATTGTCCGTTTTGCTGTAAAGCACGGGGTGCTCGCGTGGTACCGTTTGCCTCCATCGGACTGGAAGACACCATTTCGGTGGCGCGCCGACTCCATGTTACCTCCCTCGCACGCGAATATCTTAATAGATGGGATGCAAACACTGCAGTAAATAGAATAAAAAATGTTTGTTTTATGCTCGCATCTTAATAAAAAAAAATTGGGGGGGGGGGGGAACAAAATTTGAAATTATGTGTTGTATGCTGACATCTCGAAGCTCGCGCCGATTAAAGGTGCAAAAATAACAGACGGGATGGAAAAATAAAACAAAAACAAAACAAATAATGAGTTGTGGTACAACTAACCTGTTATTTAATACTCTAGGCGGGATGGAAAAACAAAACAAGCAACTATTTTTTGTATGCTAATGATATAATCTTAAAATGTACCCGGTGGTCCGACTGTATATATGGGATGGAACCCCCCCTCATTTTGTGTTGTTGTATGCTGACATCTTTTATACATGGGACGGGAAAAACAAAACAAAATATTTGTTGTACGAAGTATGCTAACTTATTGAATTTCGCGCCTTATTTTTTTCTTCTTGCAGGGATTTGTGCGCATGGCGGTAAAGCACGGGTGCTCGGTGGTACCGTTTGCCTCCATAGGCCTTGAAGATGCGATCTCGGTGGCCTGTCGCCTCGACGTTTCCTGGCTAGCGCAAAGGGCCGAGCCCGATCGAAGAAACTTGTACCTCCCCTTCCTGTTCCCCTACAACTCCCTTCAGCGTCAGGTGTGTCCCCTGTATCTTTAGCCTTCCTGTTCTCGTAAAAAAAACTCATTCAGACGCGTGCCACAGCACTTTTTTTTTGGGGGGGGGGGCATGATTGTGGAGGCTACTGGACCGAGGAGCTACATACTACCTGACTATATCATTGGTTAGACCATTTGTTGAGTTGCGATATTGTTCGTTGTATGGACACATGCTACGGTACTGTAATCAGTATAATAACACCATTATTAGTAGTTGTCTTTTGAGGCTCCTCATGTGAGAGTTTCTATACTATTACTAAGTGATTTTGAGCAAACTGAATGTGCAGAAACCGATGACCAAACCCATGGGAAGCCTAGGTATGAAACATACGATAGTTGCCAAATAAGAAGGCATCCCGAGGAGGTTTGGCTAAGGGGCCCCATTATTCATAGTTGCCAAATAAGAATGACATTCCGACGAGTTTTGGCTAAGGGGCCCCGTCATTCAGAAACTATTTTCGCGAAAATGTGCTACCTCCCCTGTCGTACAGCAAGCGCGTATGCCTAGTCCATGGGATCATTCATCGGGTTGCACTGCCAGGTGTGTATTTTGTACGCCCCCTTACTGTCCACGTACAACTCCCTCCAGCGTCAGCTGTGTCTCTTGTATCTCCCCAACATGCATCTAACATTTCTTGGTGTTTTCCTGCACCCCCTATACTATACCTGGTATGAATTATGTGCGCAGTACTTCGCTTTCGGCAAGCCAATATCGACGGCGCACCTAGGGGGTGATTGGGAGAACGTGGCGAAGTGTACGGAGGTATTCCTCGCCGTCAAGGCCGAGGTCGAGCGACTCATACACCATTTAAAGGTACAGTAATGCACCATTTAAAGGTACAGTAGAAGAGGTCCCTCTATAGAGCCGGTTTAGTAGTGCCGGCTGCCCGCTTTAGTGCCTGTGATAATCGCTTGACACGTATTGGAACATCCAGTAGTGTCAGTATGAGGAGTAGTGCCGGTCGCCGCTATGGTCAAATGACTACGGCTATGCAAGAAATGAGTACGCCCCCCCCCCCTCTCCCCCCCTGACAGGAAATTTTCAGGGATGTATAACACCGGCACCAGATTCTCCGCTGTTCTCAAAATCACGTGTGGTTCGCAGAAAAATCGTGGTTTGGGATTTTTTGGGCTGTCCCCTGGTGGAAACACGCCTCCGGAATTTGTCCAATTTTTCGGTGTAATCGGTACGTCAGCTCTTCCATTCGCGGTAGTACACGTCCCTGGTATTTTTTCGAGCAATTTTGGCCCACGAAATGTGAACCCCTCCCTCTCCCCGATCGCCCCCCCCTCCCCCCCCCCCTCCGCCTCCTTGAATGAACCGTCTGCCGTATCTACAACCCGTCCGCGATGCAGCAAGTGCAGGAGCAAGATCCTGACAGATTCTTAGGGAACAGGGCGTGGCGCGGGTGCTGTAAGATGTTTGGAAGCCTCTGGGGAGGGGGAGAGGAAGGGGGGGGAGGAGAGGTGGCGGTGGAAGCGGGGGGGGGGGGGGGGGGT
>JBBMKB010096295.1:0-10778 GCA_037833945.1 Alaria marginata | reverse complement strand
AAGATTTTTTCTTCAAAAAATTATATACGTTTGGAATTCCCCAGACGGATAACCAAAGAGAAACTCTTTGGAAAAATAGAATGGAACTATCCTCAAGATTTCTTCTTCAAAAAATTATACCTGGTATACGTTTGGAATTCCCCAGACGGATAACCAAAGAGAAACTCTTTGGAACTTCAGTACAGCTCCCAAGGGGGGAATTAAAGGAAATCCAATTAAAAACAAGAGTGTGGAACCTGTTTCTTCGACCTCTCCCGCGGCAACGGCGTGAGCCTGTTGTCGTCCCCCAATGCCCCTCTTTTTCCAACCATTGTCCCTGGCCTCTCCAAGTAGCCCCCTACGCCACTCTCATCGCTCTCCCGCCGATACTTCGCTGTTGGTGCCTTTTCTGAGCTAACAGCCAGCCTTCGATAACTATCTTGTTGGCGATGATGGTGGTGGTGGTGGTGAAGGGGGTCTGTTCTTGAATTTTCTGATCCACCCGAGTTATGCTCACTCGCTTGATGTCGACGGGGGTGACGGTCGTGGTGGAGGTGATGGCGGTGGTGGTGATGCTTCGCGATTGCATGTTCTAGTATTCCCTGACTGCGATCGCTCTCTTGAAGCCGCAGGAGGTGGTGTTGGTCTTGTTGGCGCTGGTGGTGGGTGTGGGGGTGGTCGTTGGGATGGGGGTGGCTGTGGAGGTGAAGGTTGGCGTGGGAGTGGTGGTGGGGGTAGGGGTCGGGGTGGGAATTGGGGTGGGGGTGAACGTGCCCGCGACTGGCGATAGCGCTACGCCACGGAGTACTCGCCGGTGCCACACCCTCCTCATCCAAACCATGGACAGCGGCAGACCCTCGGGCACAGCGCACACCTTTCTCTGTTGCCTCCGTTAGGCTCGTACCGGGGTTTACACAGTGAAGCTCGGGGACCGATCTTCCTAATCTATTTGATTTTTTGCGGTGCAACGCGGTAATCGGTGCGCCGACTCTAACAGATTCGGTGGCCAAACCACCGACGTTGTCGACGACGCTGTCGTCAAACCCTAACCCTCCATCACTGCTGGCGCTTGCCCCGGGCGACCATTCCGGAGCGTCGCGATCTCTGCCACCAGCAGTAGTTGTCATAAACCCAACCTCCCCCTTGCAGCTTCGGGTATCGCTCGCGCTTTCATCCCCCTGGTACCGCCGCCGATTTCGACCATCGTCATCGTCGAACCCGTCTTGCGATGATAACCTAGCCGGTCGAAGCGTTTCGCCGCCCCGTCGTCTCCTTTCCGTCTCGCTGACCCCTCTACTGGTTCGGTCATGACACGTGCAATCATTTACTTGATGCCGCCGCTGATCTCGGTCGTCGTCCAACAAGCCTTGCGATAGCCTGGTCGGTCGACCCGTACAGCTGCTCCTCTGACTCTCCATCTCGCCATCAACAAGTGCATCGTCTGCAAATGAATCCGTGTAGACCACCGCATCAGTCTCTGCCGCCGTCATCCCCGCGGAGGGCGGATCAGCACCCCCAGAACACATCTCTTTCGGACCTCTGGCAAGACCATGTTGACAGCTCCTGCTACAACGTTTTCCCATCGTATCTCTAGCTCTTCTAGCGTCCGACCAGTTTACGCGCATGCTATCTATTTCTCTCTTCGCTTCCCAAGGCTTGGGGGTTTCTTTCCATCCTAGGCGGCTTTCTCCCTCTCCTTCGCCCGTCATTTCCCCACGTTTTCGGGTCTCCAGCCACCCTAGATGGTTTTCCCCTTCTCCCGTCGTTTTCTCCAATGTGCGGGCCTCCAGCACTCCTGGGTGGCTTTCTCCTCCATCCGTTGTTGGTCCAAGTGTGCAGGTTTCCAGCCACCCTAGACGGCTTTCTCGGTGATCGTGAGAGGTCACGGGGTCCGGCGTTCGTAGAGGGGTGAGAACGGACATGGACTTGGAAAGGGCCCCTGTTTCCTCTACCCCGCTCGTCGGACAACATGTCGTTGTGTTTGTTTCTACTGCAAGATTCAGCCGAAGGTGAACCGGGTTTTCTGGCAGTGGGGGCGACAGCACTTCTTTACACATTAGCGCTGCGTCCTCATCGGCAGATTGTTTGCTTTGGTCAGATCTGTGTATGCCCTGTTTTCCGTCGTCACCACTACCAGAGCGCGCCCCTAGCTTCCTTCGACCCACATCGCCACTACGAGGACGTGCCTCTAGCGTGTTTCGGCCGGCCTCGTGGAAGAAAATACCGCCACCGTCGCTACTATGAGGACGTTCCCCTAGCTTTGTCTCGCCGGTATCGTGTAATAACTTGCTGCCATCGTCATCACTACAGGGGCGTGCCTCGAGCTTGTTCCGGCCGTCCTCATGTGAGAAGTTGCTGCCCCCATCACCACTACACGGGCGTGCTGCTAGCTTATCTTCACCGGAATGTAAAAACTTACCGTCATTACTATAAGGGCGGGGTAGCCCTGATATGTGTTGGCCGGCATCGTCCAAAACATTACTATTGTCACCCTTACGAGAGCGTGACCCTAGCTTGCTTCGACCGGCATGGTGTAAGAAAATGCTTCCATCGTCACAACTACGAGGGCGTTCCCCCAGCGTATTTCTGCTCGTATTGTGTAAGCAATCTCCATCGTTGCAACTACGAGGGCGAGCCCCTGGCTTGTTCTGGCCGGCTTCACGTAAACAACTGCCATCGTCACCGCTGCTTGGGCCTGGTGCCTTTAGCTTGATGAGCGCAGCACGACGATCTGCAGACGATTCAGCAGCGGCCCCTGCAAGTCCGGCCGGATAGAAATCACAGCCGCTCCTCGTGGTCTTCTCGACCCCTCCGTCGTTTATCCGGCCGGGATCTCTACCGCTTGACCAGACCCCACCCTCCCCACCAACCATAGCTGCAGTGCCTATTCGCGATGTGTCGGCGCCTGCCCTTGCTATGTCCTGTGAAAAACTGGAGCTACGGGCTTCAGCACTTGCCCTACGGCTTCCGTCCGCTGTCACAGGGTGCGGTCGCTCCCCCAGCGTTCCTGTGTCAACTGTTTGTACGTGATTCCTGGCGTCGCCCCTCGATGATGCAGATGATACACTGGTATGCACGGAGGTGGATCTTTGCCGGGTTCGACGCCGCCGCAGCCCTAACGCTGGGTTTCCAGCGATGGACAACTACGATGGAACGTACAACGAAGGGCATGTATGGGGAGGAGTGCCGAGGCGTTGGGGTGGGTAGTGATATGGTATGTTTTGGGTACTTTCGATAAGACCAACAATAATGGTCGAGGTGTTGGGGGTGTAGTGGATTGGGGCGCACTGTGTAACTATACGACGAGCACAAAGGATAAGTATGATCAAGGAGTTACAGCGTAGGGGCGTGTACTCGTTTGCAGTACACGAAGGGCAAGCTTGAGGGGGGCATATCCGACTTGAACGTGTAGTCGCGAGCAATGGATAGCTAGAATAGGACGAACTGGAAAGGCGAACACAAGGAAGTAGTCGTGGCGTTGGGGCGGGTGGTGGTGTGCTTTAGATACCTATCACGGGAAAATCGCGAATGATACGTATGAGGAGGGGCGTTGGGGTGTGCAATGGTGTGCAATGGAAACTATGACGGGGGACCAGAGTAAATAGGGACCAAATATTGGTAGTAAAAATATATAAATATATAGGATTTTGTCTTTACCGTAGGTCCTATTAACTACGGTCCCCCGCAATAGAAGGAATACGCGGGGCAATTATGAGGAAATAGTCGGGGTCGGGGTGTGTAGTGATGTGCAATGGAAAACTAGGACGAACAAGAAGGACACGTATAAAGAGGGTGTTGCGGTGTTAGGGAGGGTGTAGACGGTGTGTAATGGATAACTAGAAAAAGACGAAGGGCACGTGAGAGGAGGGGACCGCGGTGTTGCGGTGTGCAGTAGTTGTGCAACGGATACCTAGGATAGGACCTATGGTTCCTTACCTCTGAGCCGTGGGTGAGTGACGATGAGGCTTGGCTTCGTCCCTCGTTTGGTGCATTCCCATCCGCCGCCGGCCCGATATCTGCAACCTTTAAAAACTGGGAACGATACCGCGTTGGCACAAGGTTGAGGGAAAATCGTCGATGCGCACTCCTGCATACTTTGTTTCGGATGGTTGGAAGGAATAAAACATACTCGCCTTCAATGCGGCTCCTGTACGCTCGTGTATGTGCTTCAGAAGACACTCCGTCAGTCAAGGAGTCTAACCCCCCAAACCAATTTAAACCGCGGCACGCTCCTATCCCAGCCTTGAATCTCGAATGATGAGGTTTGTGCGGCTTACGTACTACTGGTGCGGTACCTTACCGGTATGCTGCTTGTATCGGACCGAAAAAACGAAAAATGACAGTGCCGTTCACCTTGATAAGCCAGTCGTCCCCTTTCTGAACAGAGTCAGTTGCAGACTCCTTCCCAAGGCCGGCGCTGCTCCGCGGTCCCTCTCCGTGAGTACTTTTAAAAGCGCCCTCTCTCGCAGGTAATCGTCCTTCGGCTATTGCATCTACCGTCTGCTTTCGGTCTTCGCGCCCGTGTTTGATGCAGTCGTGATGTTCTTTCTCATTCACAGTAATGTGGCGATCATCTTCTGGGAGCCACTTCAGGCTATCAGACTTCGGCGCGGTGGTTCGGAGAGCTTTGATGGCTTTGCCGACTAGTTCTTCCTCGTTGACGAGGAGAGCAGCAGCAGCACTGTCCCAGTCGCTGACATCATCCTGCTTGTCGAGGTGGATTTCCCTGTCCCTTGGCGTGGCGATGCAAAACGCAGCACCCGTGCGTTGATTCTCCCTACTTTTTTCTCTACTGGTGTCCTGTTCACTGTTGCGGTCACGTTCTGCGTCTGCTTCGCTTTCCCTGTTGTCAAAACATGCGCTTGTGACGATAGAACGCGAGTCCGTCATCCACGAGTAAGAGGGTTGGGCCCCGCCCGAAACCTCCAAACCGGATTTTACGAGGTCTTCTTGAAGAGCAACCTGGCCGCAGCTGGGAAGGGCTTCGATTGTGAGACCGCCCGTCTTGCTGAACTTCTTCTGGAGAGAATAACCTGCGGGCTTGGCGCTGGCTACCGCCATATTGTCAGAAGGAGCCCTCACCGACGTCTCTCGTAGGTTCCTGTTGCCTTCTTCACCGGCACCAAGAGTAATTGTACTGCTGTTCGATTCCAGAGGTTTGACTCTTTCCAGCGAACTGCATTGCGGGGAACCGGCTAGCACGGTGTTCGGCTCCCCCTCCACTGGCGGAGAGGGGGGACGTCGATCTGAGTCTGATGGTTAGGAGTTGATACGCCACACGACCACACGGATGTACGGGGGGAGGGGTGGGGAATGGGGGGACCGGGATGAAGGGCACAAGACCAGCGAGTCAAAACTCAAGGTACAAGGAGGCGTACGACAGAATTATCTGCAGGAAGCCCTTGTCTCGGACTTTGCATTCATAAATAATATATGGGGTTACCCACGTACACTAGTTGAACCCGAGCCATGAAAACATTGTCGCTATTTGGAGCCCAATAGAAGACCATCACGACACCGCGCTCGCACTATACAACAATCACGAGACGAGGCCCAATCACAATGACATGCTCCGCGACCATGACGCGACCGACCTGTAACGTTCTCGTCGTCAAGAGTGGCAAGCTGGGGCACGGCTTCGACTATTCGCTTGCGATAGCTCGTATCTCGGCAGACGGGGTTGGCCGTGAGCGTGAGAGACCAGAGGCGCGGACACGTGCCTAGCTGCACCGCTTGCTCCACGTCGCTGACGCTGTTAGACTCGAGGTCCAAAACCTGCAGAAAACGTACGCGACATCAGGAACACGGAAACCGCCGAATGCTCCTGTATACTACCACTACATCCCTATCTATACAAGGAGCGTTTGGTTTTTTGTTTTTAAACACGAAACGGCTACTATATCTCTGGACAGAGTAGTATGTAGCACGCGTCACAGTTAGAGTCCAGTTTAAGTTGTAGGTGGCCGGCTGCGAGCTACGGGTAGCACACTGGACAGAAGAAAAACCACCAGCACCATTTTCGCACAGTTAGAGCTTTCTGCGGTGTGGAAAACCGGTTCAAGGCTTGGATAAGCCTTAGCTGTTCGGTTTGCGAGCGGCGTGAAGCAGACTCTATAGACAGCACTAGGCACGTCTTCGTGTAAGCTGGAGTGTTCGAAGCAGACATCTACATAGACAAAAGCACCGACACCATCTTGGAAAATCTAGAGCATTCGAGGACACGGAAACCTATGATATAGTGCTGCTTCGTAGTTGACCGACCTCTAACCGGTCGTGCAGCGCGATGGATGTCAGATCTTCCACATCGTTGAAAGCAAGGTACAGCTCCTCCAGCCCCACCAATGCCCCAACGCCGTCCAAGTGACAAACCCCGCAGGCCGACAGCCAAAGCACTCGCAGGCCGACGAGGGAGCTACCCAGATCCCTAAAAGACGCGAGCGTGCTCCCCCGCCCAAACCGAAGTTCGGCCAGATGCGGCATGAGCTCGCCTAGGTTGTCCACCTGTGCATGGTGGGCGGTGTCGCAAGATATTTGTATTATTTCGCTGGTTTGGGCCCCCCCGCGCGCATACTCGCAATCGTGCGAGTCATCCCACGGTAGGGGTTGCACGTTTTGGGGTCAAACGTTCTTGACCGGTTGAGCTCCTGAAGTGAGGAACTACCGGTTGGTATGATCATTTTACGAGTGCATTTATTTTAGGACCAGTGGATAGAAGTGTTGATCGGGTTGCGCGAACGAAAATCTTTGAAGTCAGGTTTTTGGGTGAGATATTGAGCTCCTCATGTCAGGACCTCAGAAACTTATTGCTGCACCCCTACCGTAGGATGCCTCGTAGGCACTTCTCCTTGTGCAAAAACCGATTCACGGAAAACGCGAGAGCTTGAGTTAGCAAAAATTCAACAAAACTCGACGAGCGTAGGGAACGGGGAACCCTCTGCGCGATAAAAATGAAAGCAAGTACCGGGGGGGGGAAGGGACGACACCTCCCGTGACAACGGCTTTGTCCAGAAGCTGGAAAGTAAAAGTGAGATATTAAGTAAAAAAACATTTAGACGCATGCTGCTTTAATCTTATTAATAGTATAGTATAACACCATTTATTTTCTGAGGGGCCTCACTTGAGGAGCTCCAAATACCCCAAAAACATATTTGAAACAAAAATATAGTTTCTACTCGATGAACAACCCCGTGGCCGAGATATACATACGACACAAAAGTTGTGCAAAACCAAGTAGGAAACTCCGAAACTCCCACGGTTTTGGGTTAAGGAGCCCCGTCGTTAAGACAGAACCCGTTCCAGCCCAAGAGGGCTATACTAATACCTAGTCTATAGTAGCGAACGCCGTGAGGATGAGGATGTCAGGCACACCACGATAGGGGGTAGCACTTTTCGGTCAAACCATTTATTGTGACTGACGGAGCTCGTCATTTCAAGAACTATCCGATGTCCTCGAAATTGTTTTTTTACAGTTTCATTATGTGCATACCTAAGGCCAGGTGGCGTTTTGTTTCCCCTGGGTTTGCACGTTCAGGTTTTGCCACAGTCAGGAGACTGGGCTCGGTACGGACCTCTCCCCAAATTGAGAGCTTCGGATATTTAGGGTGCACCCCCTGACAAGTGCTGCGATGGGGGTGGCAGTTGTTTTAAGCGACATATTTTCTGATTACTGGGGGGTGTTGTTTGTCACTGGGGGTACGTTTTACGCGACTTCGTTGGAATCCGGTTTTGTGGTTTTACTACATGAGTCGACGCGTACCAAGGCCGTGGAGCTGGTCCTCGGGTTGCGCATGCAATTTGTACCAAAAGTCGGATTATCGGCGAGGTATAAAACTCCTGAAGTGAGGTACCTCAGACCAAAGAAGGTGTACATGTGTATATGATACCGTACTAATATTATAGTACTATTACGGGGGACCATAGTAAATAGGATCTACGGTACACACAAAAACCTATATTTTCACTTTTTTTTACTAAACATATTTGGTCCTATTTACTATTGTCCCCCGTAATAATAGTAGCATGCGTCCGTCCCCTAACATAGCACGCGTCATGCGTTCACATAAATAAGGTCAGTTCCTCGAAATGTATCCGTCGTAACCAAAAGGCCGGAAAAGCGTCCCGGTCGAGGAATATCATGCACCAGGCACAAAATAATGCGTGAACCGCGGTGCCAATACACAAGGAAAAGCTACTACGGTGTGCGCGGGTGTTTGGGGAATCACGTTATTGAGAGACTAAAAATCGACCTCGGGTATGTATTGCAATAATAACGAAAATTATCTGGATACTTGTAAGTGTTCGGTTTATGAGGCGGTCTTTACCCGCCACCCGAATAGGACTGCGCACATGTATTGGCGCTCCACGGCTTCTTGCGCAACATATTATAGTTTCAAGCACGATATATAGAATATCTAGATCGTGATACACCACCCGCCCTCTCATAAGAAAGCGCCCCACAAGAAACTCAGCCTGAAAATGACTGGGAGACAAGAAAGTCGACGGCTGTTATACTGGAGTTAGTGTGGGAAACGCCCTTTTTCAAATAAGAAACCCAGCCTGAGACCACATCCCGGTTTCTTATCAGAGGCCCGGTACTGTATATCGGGTGTATGACGAGAACGTCACATGTCGTATTACCCGTTGTACCTGCGTTACGCTTGTGTCCACAGCAGTGAGGAGAAGTTTATCGACCAATCCTAAGTCATCCTCCCCAGTCAGTCGCTTCAAAAACGCCTCCAGGCACTCCTCCTCCCCCTCCTGCTCCTCATACCCGTCCCCATCTCGCAACGCCCCGTCATATCGAACACCCTCCGCCCGAGTACCAACCATTTCCTCCCCGTCAGCCCCTTCCTCCGCCTGCTCCTGCTCCTTCCCAGCCCCCCCCTCCCCATCTCGAAATGCCTCATCACGTCTAGCGCCCGCTGCGGTGGTGCAACCACCACCAGTGACGCCGCGACGACATGGTTGGCGCAACATGCGCTACACGAACCTCGTAACGCGAGCTTCCTGCTAGCGAAGCCTCTGCCGGGAATATCCCCGCCCTACATTGAGCCAGCCGCAAACCAAGGGAACGGGGGTGGGAACAGGACCAACAGCACGACGATGGGCCAACTCATTGTATGCACCAGGGCCACTTCATTCTAGTGGAACTTCTTAGGGTAAGCTTGGCGACAAAAAACCAGTGACGGTTACATCGTGGAGCACTTCGTGTGGACGCATGCTACCTTAATCAGTAGTGTAACGCCAATTATTTGATGATTTCTCCCTTTAGGGGCTTCATATTATTAGTACGTCACCGAACATCGGATTTGGACTTAACAATAGGGCTCTTACTGTACCCGAAGAACAATCTCGTGTTCTATTAATAGTAGGCATACAACTAAACATATCGCAAAAATGATAGTGAAATTCCGACGATTTTGGGTTAAGAAGGGCTTTCCCGTCGTTCACAAAACGGTTCAACGAAAAGGTGCTATACTAATACCTAGTCGAAAGTAGCACGCGTCTGGTTGGGGTTTATAAACCTCGAGGCTGTCCGAGTTCCAGGTGCATAGAGTCGTCCGACATGCGCGCATCGTGGTCGCTTCTCGTACTGCCGGGAGCCTACACTTTCTCGTAGACGGTTGATAATGCTGCACTTACTTACTTGTCATTGTTTTGGTCGCTATCCTTTGATCAAGTCCCAAAAGGATTGATGGTGAATCTCTGTTAATAACAGTTTTGTGCTAAAGGGGGGGGGTCGTTTAAACTTTATAGAACTTAAGCATCGACGTTCTGGGGAACGAAGTACAGTACGTACATTTAGAGTCGCGTCGTTTTTGCAGTACGTTTGTCTCGTTCTAGGATAGACCCACCCCAAAAATATTTAACGAAATCGCCGGTTTTGAAACCAGCTCCACACCCTATATCCTGAAATACGGTGCCCCTTGCCACCCCGACGTCATCGTTCGATAGTCCTTTCCAAAACAAAGAAATATATGCAGATAATTTTTTCATAGCATCCTTCTTCGTGTCGGGCAGCCATGAAACGCTCGTTAAAGAAATCGCTGGTTTCATGGGGGGTCTATCGTAGAACGAGTCGTTTGTAAGCGTAAATAATAAATTCGAAGGTAGGCACGCAGGCTTCGTTCAAATCGTATCTATCGTCGCCTGGGACAGGAGGTAATGAATGAGCTAATGTTAACAGTCAAAACACATGTCGCGTCATCCGTTTCTGGCACGGAAGGGGTACAGAAGGATCAGATGCGACATGCTTGGAACAGAACGGCCGATCGGCGGGCGGTGTTACGGAGTGCTGTCATAGATGTGTAAGGTGTATAGATCAGACGTGACAGGATGTCAGTTGTCTCATCATGCAGAAGGTACCATCATGGCATAGCTTTCTGTATAATGGTCGCCAGAGAATGGCGATCAGAGAGTGGCGATGCTTCACTTTATGGAAGCATCGCACCTCGGATCAGAGAGTTTTCATAGCGTAAGGTATCTGGTCTTGTGTGGTGTTTTAAGCCGTGAACGAGTAATGGAGAATGCGATAGATTCCATGAGTCATGGAAGAAAGCGACCTACCCAGCACCGACACCCTGCGCCCTCACGGGATACCTCAACAGCGGACTGCAGCGAGCAAAAACCTCCGGGTGTTTGGTGGAATATGCTCCGTCACAGCCTGCACGTGGTGCGGGCGATGCGGCGCGCGTGAAGGCCGTGCCTGGCTCGAATTGTACAAGGAGTCATCCCAGGGTAGGGATGCAGTAATAAGTCCCTGAGCTCCTAACATTAGGAGCTCAATATCTCATCCGAAA
>JBBMKB010096284.1:0-10778 GCA_037833945.1 Alaria marginata | reverse complement strand
CCCACATCGCAAAACCACAAAATCGTCATTTAGCCAAATCGTTTTTTCGTCAAACTCTTCCAGGAAACAGCCCGGGCTTTTGGGGTAGGAGGTGTGCCCGAAGCGCAGCGAGCGCACAGACGCCTTCGATACGCGTGCAGCCTTGTAATATTTGTACAGCTGCGCAGTTTTTGTATTATTATTAGTAGGCGGGGTGACATTGCCGCGTTAACCTTTTCTTATGTCGCTGTACCTTGGCCCCAAAGGGGTACTACTATTTGGGGTACCCGAAGGAGACTATACATATTACTTGGGTCCCAGAAGGGTACAAATATCATACTTGCTGTAACGTACTCAGGAATGCATTACCGGTACATGTAATCAACCGTACAACAAAAACATCTGGCTTGGTGTAGAACAACACCGCGGTGCACGGTATTTACATGGTATCATCGAGTATCAAAGTCTCCGAGCCACCAGTGACGACCGACCCTTCCATCTTTCAGACCCACAACAAGAGTAACCATCGCCCTGCCAACATAAACACTGCCGTATACATACGAGTACACCTTACAAGCCACGAGCAACATTCTAACGATCCATGCCAAAACACCGAGCGAATAGGGTGTTTTAAAGTGGAGGAGCACATGCTATTGCCAATCGCACACAAAACAGACATAAACGCCTTCAGCACAGTACAAAAACACAAAAAAAACACCAATTGCCCAGCAAAACGAGCACTACGATAAAACAAACACAAAATACGCACAAAACACAAAAAAACTTGGAAACAAGCAAAAAAGCTGGCAAGCAAGATTCAAACCAAGCAAGCGCGAAAACCAAGCCAGCCGCAACCACAGTATGGGGCGTCACACCACCCCACACTGCATCACGCCATACGCATGAGATCTTAGTTCGACCACCCTGCAAGCACCACCCCCCCCCCCTCCTCTCCCCTAAGGTGTACGACTATTAGGTCTATGCATCAAATGAGTACCCCCCCCTCCGCCTCCCCTCCCCCTCCTATACTCCCACCTGCGGGTTTGCGCAGTAGACGCGGTCGAAGAAGAGGTTGGAGTCCTGATCGTCATCCTCCATCCCCGAGGCCCTCTTGAAAGACCCCATCCTGGAGGCGGTCATGAACCGGCGGACGCTGAACCGGCTGCCGACGCTTGAAGGGGCTCGTTGCCACGGCCCCGTGTTGGGCGTCCCGGGGGTGTTGAGGCCGCTAACCTCCGACGCCCTCGGGCTAACGCACAAAGACACAAACCAGAGACAAGCATGATTGTTAAATACTGCAGTAAGGTTAAGATTACATGGGTAAATAGTAGAGCTGTGAGTCGGCACGACTCAAGTCACCAACTAGTTATAAGTCGGACTATTAGTTAGTCGTTTCCTGGAGGTGCCGACTATCCGGCCTACTGGGTTTCCATACTTGTAAGAAGGATGTTTAATGCCGGATGCACTTTTTCTTTTTTGGAGCGGGGCCACCTCGGCTGGGGGGAGCTAATTTGGCTCGCTTTGCTCGCCCGACTTAAGTCAGCAAGTCGGCTGGCCATCAGCTGGTTTCGCCAGCCGAATTGCCGACTAAAGTCAGTTAGTTGGCTAACGGCACCTACCGCTTAATAATTAGTCGTGAAATCCTGCCGCCCTAGTAAGTAGGCATGTGTGGTACGAAGGGATTGGTGTGATACGTGCGAAGCCTGGCTACCACAAAAACTACATTTTCGTAGGTAACATAATACCAGGACCAGGTAGTAAGGATACATGCTATCAATAGTAAGGCAGCAAGGTAAGGGCAAGGAACGGGGGGAAGGGCTTGACTGGTCAACGAGGGTGCTATGTATCTTGTGAAGCGGCGATATCCGACGGATGGAGGAGGCGGGGGGGGGAGGGGTGTACTTATTTCTTGCATAGCCGTAGTCTTCAGACCAAAGACCCTGGCATCCCTACAATGCCGGGACGGAGCACGTCGGGTTTTCACCGACCAGGCAGACATCGGTCGGGTTGGGTTGGGTTGGGTTGGGTTGGGTTGGGTTGGGTTGGGTTGGGTTGGGTTGGGTTGGGTTGGGTTGGGTTGGGTAGGGTACGGTTGGGTTGGGCAGGGTTGGGTTGGGCAGGGTTGGGTTGGGCTGGGTTTAAGGTGGGGTAGGGCAGGGTTGGGTAAGTACGTGTTTGAGAAATGCATAAATTGAGGGGGGGCTACCTGCTTGCGAGCGAGCGAGTGATGTGGGGTTTGTCGAAACCTGTATGCGAGGAGGCCGTGATAGGCTTG
The DNA here is from genome assembly GCA_037833945.1 of Alaria marginata. Classification (NCBI taxonomy): domain Eukaryota; class Phaeophyceae; order Laminariales; family Alariaceae; genus Alaria; species Alaria marginata. The sequence continues at coordinate 8,524 of JBBMKB010096284.1, read as the reverse complement.
TTTAGTACTAACTGGTCTACAATCAGTACCGCTGGGATATTTCTGTTCTTCAGAACTTTAAATTTAGCGTTATGAACAGTTCACGAACAGTTTACAGCTTTTGCACATACGGGTCATGTTGGCAGCAACACTGCAACCTTCAGGTCGCATCAGTACAGCAAAAACAGCGAGAACAACAAACAGCAGCTATTAATAGTGAGCATCCGCGAAAATAAAATAAAAACCAAGAATTGTGACCATCACGCGCACTGGACGAAGCATCGTATCATAAGACCGAAAACAGAGCAGAACAACCACAACATAGCATGGATCACAGCATGGATCACAATTCTGCGGCCTAGCGGTAAGCATTTGTGCGTTGTTCAACGTAACCCTGTCGATCAAAGCCCTGCAGTAGTCACTGCAAGGACAGTACATCATACACTACACCACAATATACCCAGACTTTCAAGTACGATACGAATAAAACACATCATACACAAAAACAAAAATAAAACTAACATGAATAAAAATGCCCGATATACGAGTACAGTCGTGGTTCCATTAGTGCGGTACCTTGCCAGATGATATGTCCGCACTAGAGTGGGACCCCTTACTATAAAGTCACTATAAAGTTACTATAAAGTGTATGTACAAAGAGGTCGCGAAAGCGAGATGTATCCATCGTTAGTAGGATGGAATTCAAAACAGCTAAAGTGGGGGAGGGAAATCTCTAGGGCTGTGACTCGGCAGGATTTCACGACTAATAACTAATCACTAGGTACCGTCAGTCAACTAACTGACTTTAGTCGGCAAGTCGGCTGGCGAAACCAGCTGATGGACAGCCGACTTGCCGACGTAAGTCGGGCGAGCGAAATTAGCTCCCTCCGGCCGAGATTCCCCCGCCAAAAAAAAGAATACATGCATGAAACCCAACAAGTCGGCACCTCCAGGAAACGACTAACTATTAGCCCGACTAGGAACTAGTTGGTGACTTAAGTCGTACCGACTCACAGCTCTAGAGATCTCAAGTCTGTTTTTTAGTTTTCATTTTTGTGCGTATTTGTGTTGACTGGTCTACACGCTACAAAGGCTCGCACTAACACAGACGTCGCAATAGATAGTTTCACTCAAAGGTGAAGACTTTTCCCTTCTCATGTATTCCATTTAGTCCTATAACCAATAGATCTCCGTATGATAGTGGAAGAGAGTGCAACAGTACAAGCATCAGCATGTTGCTTGCGCGTTGCGCCCATACCGTCCCTCTCCGAAGGTTATTTGCGCTTCGGCAGTTACGACACAACCCCTACCCTGACAGCACGGGCTACTTGGTATCTTATTAACAGTGTCTTCGTGCATCACACCTGATGCTGTATTTGATATATACAAGATACATTTTTTCAACAATTTACCTTGTAAAAGCCCAAAGGGGAGTTCATGGAAAACTACGCTATGATATTAGTCCACTGTAGTACGATAAGACTTGACTATCTCATGAAGGCTACGAGGGGAAATGTGGGGTTCGGTTCGGGTAATCGGCATCTCCGTCAGCTTCTCGGTCTTGAGACATACCAGACATACCAGGTACTATATACCAGGTATATGATATCCCAAAACGGGCGGAAAAAACTTGGATAAACAATATTAGATACGTACGATATGTATGATACTGTATTGTTAATAGTAGGAGAAGATGAGGCGTACGAGGCCCCATCGCGGTCACCAAGGAGGACCAACGTGTCGGTTGCCTCGGTGATATAGTGGTCTATTAATAGTGGTTAACCTAGAATACTACTAAGGTTGGAGCCAGGGGTTCGAATCTCGGCACGGAGATTTTATTTCGTAAGACACCAACTGCGGAGAGCGCTTTATAGCGTGAGTAAGCACAATTCGACGCCAGTCGACGAGGGAAGAAAGTGTTGTATGAATAGTACCCTTCTCGCGATAGTGATGAAGGCGTGTACCCTAGTGGGGAGGGGGGAGAAAGGGCCTGCTTAGTGACCCCGGATCTGAGTTACGTGTGGGGGGTGAGAAGGCGAAATAAAAAGGGCGAAGCTTTTAAATGGGTACTGTATGAGCAAAAAAAAAAAAACCGTCGCATTTAACTGACGGGCCTCCTCAACTCCAATTACTTAACGCGATTATTAAATACCGGTAGTACCCATTATCACACACGTTAGACCATTAATAACAACCGCAAAACGTTTGGCGGACAAGTTACTTGGACTTAGCGTTGGATTATGTCTGCAAATCGAACAAAGGGTTAACCAAATAAACACCCGGTACCTGTACGCAAGTAAGGTTGAGTTAAGGGTACGCTATGCTGTATGGACTACATACCTGGTACATAGGAATATCATATTATATCACAAAATTGGAAAGCTCCCTACTATTATTATCATACTGGTACCTATCATACAATCCTACCTTTACGGCCCCCTTAAGAGCAAAGCACAGAGAGCTCGTACTCGTGGCTAATAGTTTCAAAGCTCTACTAAGTCGTAATTTTCGAACTAGTCGTATGAACTCGCGCGACTATTCCAACTGCCTTCGAAACTCCAAACAGTAACCATGTAACTATTAGAACAATACACCATCGAGGTCTGGCGGTTACTTGGTGGCATGGTGAACAAGGAACAACATCCCTGCCAGATCCCCCGAGAATTCCATCACAGCGAGTATCACATTATACAAGCCAAATACCAAAATGATGGATGGTCTCATGGGAGTCCACAAAAAACAAAAACATACTGAGTATTACACTATTAATATTAGAATTACGGAGGAGCATATTTCACAGATAGTACAAACACGAGAAACACAAAAACCTCCAGATCGTATTTTTTGTTAGGGTTAGGTCCTGTTTAATAGATTTCCATATCATATGTACCCCCGTAATATAATAGTTGTATCATAAGCTATCATATTATAAAATAGCGCAAGCAAGAGCCTCGAGCCGGCAAATCACGGCGACACTCCCTGTGCACATACCAGGAATGCTCTATTCAGTGTATAATGTGTTATCAAGAATTTAAAGAGCACCCCAAGACAAGCCGACGCAGGAGCTCTGAACTATTTAATACACATCGCTCTTGTCTGTCATGGGTATTTAGAATGGACCAAATATGACCTTTAGCATGCCGGGACATACCGACTTGCCCGGTGTCAAGTTCCTATTAATAATGCTCCTATCTTTAATCGGGGTATTACCCACCCTACACCATACGGGAGTTGCTACAGCGGTAAAAAGAGCACTGCCATCAGTTACTACAGCTATGATACTATGATATGGCTGTTCCTACTGGTCACTGCCTAGTCACTGCCATGAGCCCGTAGTGGCAGACTACTATTGTTCCAAAAAAAAAAGGAACAACGCACAGAGGTGGCATCTGACCAAATGAATCCTACATTTAGAATGCCTGTCGAACAAGCGTCTACACGAAGAACAAGGAAACGCATACCTAAATATACCTAAATACATCTTCGCAACTATGCATGGACCACTTAACTGGTCTAACTCACGGCTGACGTACATATATATCTAAACAAATGTTATCAAGTATGCGAGCGTTTACACATGTCGTTTGACGGGCTAGTGTTTATCGTCCACCACTAACCCTAACCCTAACCCTACCAGGGAGGCCTCTTTAAACCAAATATACTGTTTTAGTGTAGGGAGTTCCATGGTGCCGTCAACCGACATGTTCGCATCTTTACAAGATTCTTTACGGCTACTTCCGGATAATTGTTCGTTCCAAATCATTGTTTGCGCGCCCGGTAAAACGTAAAGACAACAGCAGTTAGGCCTCCCTGGAAGGCTTTATGACATTGCACAATACATAATCGTATGTGTGATGTAATATAGCACGCAATACAACACAACCCCCGGACGAATAAGCAAGCTGACTTTTTGGACAACGGGGGGAGTTCAAACGCCGAGCAACGCGTTTGGCATGTATTAATATTAATACCAGGGATGCATAGATCCCGAGATATGAATAGATTCCGATCTATGTGTAGGTCCCGATGTATGTATATATCCCCATGTATGTCCAGCTCCCGACCAGATCGCTCTGACGCGACCACTTTCACTGTGCGTGCCCCCTTCGATTTGGAGGCAATAGTTTCAACAAATAATCCCAGGGGGAGTTGGTATCAACAAGTTAAACGGAATATCGAGTAGGCGCAATAGGCGGACGCTCGCCTAGCCAGCGGATATATTCATCAAAATATAATCAAGCATCCCAAGAAGTATTACATATATTATAGGAATGCCGCTATGAAAACGTACGTACTGGTATGATACCTATACTACTAAGAAACATGTGTATGCTCGACGTCGGGCAAAAGACAGAACGCTAAATGACTTCGGCAAGGTGTACCAGAGGTAGGAGGGTTTGTATCGGACACGCGTTCGCTCAATCCTTCGTGGTATTAATAGTGCACGCATCGTGAGCCTGATCGTCGCCCATTCGTCCTCCTATTATTATACAAATACATGTAAGTTTGTAAGATACCAGGTATTTGAGAGCGATGAATGGATGTCGTAAGCTCGAAAGTCTTGCTCCAACCTTTCCGGAAGCAAACGATCTCGCTTCCCCCCAGAGCACTCTGCAACATTGGAAAACTTACGATGTATACCGGTACATGCCATTTCCCAGCCAAACCAAAGCCAAACCACAAAGAACAAAAAACAGTAAATAAAAAGAAAATTGAATTCGCTCTTAGGTCATTGGAATTATGCAATAGTTAAATGCCAACATATTCCGGTACCTCGTCTTAATACTATTATTATTAATACTAATATTAATATTAATAGTTGTTTACGCAAAACGAAGGCGAGACACTTTGCAAAAACATTTACCTGGTATATACGTGAGATAACATGACGAAAACAACGACGAGTCCGATCATATCACGAGACTTTGGGTACCTGTTCCCTCCCCCCTGCGGGGCCTGCAATCTTCCTGTTTTTCATGTTTTCCTCTTTCTGTTCAATTGCTTTTCCTTTTTCTTTTTTCTTATTCGTCGTTTCTTTGTTCCTTGTAAATAACCTGGTGTGCTGGCTTGCATATGTTTTGCCCTCCTCGTAAATAGATACTCATACCATGGTATCCAAAACGGTTAGCATATACTTCGTCTAAGCATCGCCAATTCACCCTGTATATTTTGCAACATTTATCTCTATCCTATAGTTTGTGACCGCAGAGCTCGTCTCCCTAATATTACGAGGCATCGGCACAGACACTGCTTGTGCTGGATGTATACTGTACATGGGTGCAAATACCACTTTAATGTCAAGAACACACACGCCCGCGCGCGACCAATAATAACACCACTCAGTGTAAGAATGAATATCGCGCAGGATTAATCGTTCAAGCACGAATCTGTTGATATCACGCGACGACTTTTTGGCCTGAAGGAACGGATTTCCCGGAATTAATTCTGCGCAAACACTACTCTCCTCTTTAACGATGCACTCAACTCCATCAATGCAATTTCCGCGCACACGACAAACAATCAAAACGACAGCAGCAGCACCAGCAGCTACTTGTGTAGGAATACCGCGCGCGCGTGCCATGGCTTTTTGTACCGTAGTTGTAGTTTCGTGACACCCTCTATACTCTATACCCCGAAATGATACTTCGGGACTTCTCAGCGTGCTCGATGGTGGAATCGTGTCATCGTGTTATCGTGTAATCGTCATTTGCTTTCCACACGCATGCATGCTCTCCCTCTGAACAAAGAATACCAGGTAGCTACTCTCAACCACCCAAAAGGAGCTAATCGGAAATCGACGTACGTACATATGATATATCATATAATATATATGATGATATTACACAAGTATACATGATACCAGGGGAGACGGGAAGAGACCTGTGACCACGGCTTGTCCAGAGGGTCGCTGAGGGTAAAACCTCTTACCATATCATACTTTTTTATTATCAAAAATTAAAAATACACCCGTACAGCTGTGACATCGAAATTTTCAATATTGGTCAAAACTCATTTTTGCAAGCTGTGTGATACTCCGGACGCGCGTGTTACAGGGTGTGTATGTCCTCATGAAAGTGGTAGGTCGGCGGCTCCCCTTAGTGCTAGCTATTAATAGTGCCAGGGTCAACAGGGTGATGCTAATCAATCTGTGCGCGTAAACTGTAAAACCCGTTTTGAGGGAGACAAAATCTGACGGCTGTGAAACGCTCCAGCATATAAAATAATAATATACTTAAATAGTCAAGGGGAGGGGGGGGGATTTGCAATCGTTTTAGATCGTATAAATGAATACGATCTACCTGCACGATATGGTGCTAAGCCAAAAGAGATTCTGGGGGCGGCGGGGTAGGGAGGGGGGGGGGGTGTACTACTTTCTTGCAGGCCGTCGTCAGTAGGGAGGGGGGGGGGGTTAAAGGTAGTATCATTGAGTGAATGGGAGCTATATACTGCATATACGAGTTGTATTAATATTAATAGATCAATAGCTGGAAAGTAAAATTGATAATAATTAAAAAAAACGAGTGATAACAGAGATAGCGGGCCGCCTATAAATAAACCGCCACAAGATACCATGTCATATCATATGTTTTCGGTGTTTTTCCATCTGAAACTTCTAAAGAGCAAGGGCGCTAGTAATTATTAATAACTGATAATGGGTCCCCCAACCCTGTTGGGACTTGAGAGGGAGAAAAACGACGTCTAAAACTTACCATCACATTACAAGATGACCAACACCAAGTAACGCGGGCTGCTAGGTTAAGGGGCGGTGCTTTATATCCCAAATTCCAACGAGAGGAGTTAGCATGAACTATTACAAGATTAATAAAAACTATCGTATAGTGTCATATGATGCGCGATGGTAAGATCGCACTTCTCACTCATTGTATCGCTGTAACATCGACCCCAAAAGGGTTGAGGCGCCTTTACCGGTATTTGACCCACAAATCATACCAGATAAAGTACCAAATATATTTCACTTTAGAGAGGTTTTTAGGCTGTTTTTTGCGTTTTTGCGTCTTTTTTTGTATAAATCACGGCAGGACGTCGACCCTACCTAACTCTAACCCTAACCCTAACCCCGACCTGAGCGCGGCTTCGCCGCGCGTTATGAAAAAAAAAAAAAATGTGCCGACCACGGCAAAAACCTAAATATATTTGGTACTTTATCTGGTACCTGGTATGATTTGTGGGTTGAAAACATCGTAAAGGCTACTAAAGGGTTAGACTAATCGGTAAATCGACGTAAAGACGCCCGTTTACTTTAGGCCCTGGAGTTCCACGGAGGTAAAACGTTGACGGTCAGCAAAACACCTGTAGATAAACAACCCGCTAGAATATCAACACTTCTGAGGCCACAACCACCACCACCACTACCACACACCCAGGTACATCGTATCGCGACCTAAAGAGCGGCAGGTGCGATAATACGAACCTTTTATGATATTTTAGGAATAACCTGCAACAGCAAAACTATCATCATGTTGCCTGCGCGAGTGTCACCCCTCCTTACGTTTCAACTCCAACATTCCCTACCCCAGTAACCCGGGCTGCTTCGAGTGGCTCATGCTGTGTAATCCTGCATAATCGTATTTTCTGCTTCGTGTGGCTGATGCTGTATGATGCTCTATTACGGAGGACCATAGTAATCAGGACCCACTATAGACACAAAAACCTATATATTACACTGTTTTTACTGCTTATATTTGGTCCGGATTACTATGGTCCTCCGTAATAGACTGTAATCGTAATAAACTTTCGGCGCTTTTTCGACCTCACGTCCCAAAAGGGGTTATATATATATATATCAATATTAGTCTAATGACCTAATGTTCATATTAATACCTGGTATAATACTCTATTTATTAATAGTGTGTGTTTTCACCCCGGCACGACGAAGAGTGTGGTGTCGTTTTCGATAATTGCCGTGTGCCCTGGGCAGCCAATGAAATATCATAAAACCTACAAAAACTTACGTTTTCCATGCCATCAATAGACTATGACATTATGTTCGCACTACGAGTACTGTAGTTTCGTCAGCTCCTTCCCTTTCGCGACTCAGACCTGGGGTTACACCGTAGAGTAACGAGTGGTGTTATCATCGTCTTGCTGCGCATTTGCCGCGTGCAGCTCCTTACACCGTAGACCAGACACCCCATCCCCCCTACGATAATGCATTTTACCCCAACAGCTCGGGGTGCTCTTCGGTGCTTTTCGTGTGGCCCATGTTAGCTGCCGTAACCCGCGTCCACAATTTTGGACGCTTTTCCCATAACACCCCCCCTCCCTACTACCATATATTTGTTCCTATCGCGATAAGAGATCGGCATTTTCTTCCTTGCGTCGAATTGTTGCAGCGTCAACCTTTTCACGAGAAAAAATGTCCTCAGGGAGGGAGGGGGGGGGGGGCTCAACCTCGCGAAATAGACCTGAGAAATTGCGAGTTTATACCACTATTAATTAAGAAAAAAGTATAACATCAGCCGTCGACGCATAGTCAACTAACTGAGGGTTTATTTCCGGATCGCCCGCAACAAAAACGTCATCA
>JBBMKB010096283.1:0-22814 GCA_037833945.1 Alaria marginata | reverse complement strand
ACAAGAAATGAGTACACCCCCCCCCCCTTTCGGTAGCCTTGGTACTTCACAGTATCCTCACCCGCGCGCGGTTTATTGTGCACCCGATGTCCGGTGAAATGTCGTCCCCATACATCTCGTCCACGCACTGGTACACATCGTCAATGCACAAAGAAGGCTTCCCCCTGCGGACAAGCGTGAGCACACAACAACCATCAACGATCAACGATCAACGATCAATCATCAACGATCAACGACCAACGATCAACGATCACCGTCATGGGGGGTAAACACTGAAGACTGGGATAGTACGCCACCGTCCGAGATGTACTACCACTGGTTATCTGGTACCTGGTATGGTTTATTCGCGGCTGAAAATTACGAGGACAGCATCGGACGATGTTCCCGTGCGGCATCTTTCAGTCCTTCAAGAATACTTTCAGATTCCAAATCTACAGTTTCAGCTCGCCCAACGATTCGGTCTCTCCTTCAAGGAAGCACACCTGAGCCATGCTACCACGATACATAGAGGGGGTGCATATGGGCCCAGAGATTCCTGACACACCGGGGGCGTCTGAACAAGTCACCCTATGATTCAATAGGGTGTTTGAGATAAAAAAAACGATAGACGCGTGCTACGATAGAGGTATTCATACTACTATTAGTATAGCACTTTTTGGCTTTTTTGTTTCTGAATGGTGGGGCTCCTTCACCCAAAATCGTCGGGATGTCAGTCTCGTTTTGCAATATGATTTTTTTGTATACCTAGGCCATGGGTTGGTTCATCGGGTTGCCCTTTCAGTTTGCTCAAAATCACTTACTAATAGTATAGAGTAATATCATATTCCTAAAGTGAGGAGCCTCAGAAAAAACTATCAACATCCCCCCTACCGTAGAATCTGTCAAATGTGGTTGGGTAGGAAAACATACCACAATAGTATTGAAACCGATGGACGTCACAACCCAATGCCAACCCAACCCACGAAAAACTAGCATAAACAAAAAATGGTAAGGATTTTTTTTACTAACCTAACTTTTCGTGGAATGGGTTGGCCTTAGGTTAATGACATTCGTCGGTTTCGATACCATTGTTATATGCTTTCCTACCCAACCAAAGTTTAGATCTCGCAAACACCCTAAGATCTGTGCGATCTCATTTGTAGTATATGAGTCTGTTAGTGATATCCCTTAGCCAATGGAATTGATTGTTCGTCGGGTGGCGCGTACATGTTTTCTCCAAATAAATTTAGGTGGTACATGGAGCTACTCACGTCAGTAGCCTGAGAAAATTGAGGTACCAGGTACCTCCCCTAACGTAGTTTGGCTCACCTCCGTCCAAAGGCGGTGGCCCCGACGACTGCACGGTCCCAAAGCTTCTGTAGCTGTTGCTGTTCTGACGGCTCGACGACGAGCCCCGAGGATGCCAGAGAGTCCGCGAATACTCGCCATTGGTGCTCCGATGTCACACACAGACATCTCAAACCGTCTTGATCGTGAACTGCATTTCGAGTGCCAGCCTTGAGAGAGCCGGGGTTATTTTGTCCTGCGAAGGGAATTGCGCATCAATGACGGACGTGCTTTCTTTTAGAGTAAGTAGTCCGCGAATACTTGAAATAAGCCAGAAGCTATGAGCTCGATGGAACTGGTCGATACTCAATCAATGCTTCAAGCATCGTGATATGTCGGTTGCATGTGTTCTATCTAATCGCTTCACTGCTCTTGAGGGATACTGTCAAGGTACTACTCTCGCGGTACCCTGGTTGCAAGGAAGCAGTATGGGGCAGGTTGTTGTCTCTATTAATAGTTAGCTTAACCACTCACAGATTGTAGTTGTATTGTTCACTTCGTGGTATAGCTCTTGCTTCCCCCCAGAACAGAAATTCTGAACGGCGGGGCGAATAATCGGCTTCCCAGCAGGTTATAAGTTATAACAATACTACCGCCTCCACACAATACTGGGAAAACGGAGATGCCATACCAGTGTAGGTCGGCGGCTCCCCTGCTAGTTATGCAAGGGTAAACAAAACGATGTATTTAATACAGTCGATTTCGGTCCATACGTAGGCTTCTGAGCACGGAATCGTACAAATAACCCGCATTGAGGGGGACAACGTCTGGCTTGTTTTGCTAACAACTCGTATGTGAGTAAAATATTCACGATTCCTTGGGACGAACGAGAAAGGCGAGAATACGTACCGTAGCATCTTCCGGCTCGTGTTTTGTTATCTACTTAAAATCTGCATCCAAAGCAAATACCCTCCCAGACGTGCGCTATGATAGGAGACGCACTTTTTGGCCTAACCGTTTGTGACTGAAGGGCTCATTACCTATAAACTGCGGAACTACCCTACAGTACGCGACACCAGTTAGTTAATAATAATCTCTTATTTCTGGCCAGGCTGGAATTCTTATGTAAGGCAGGGTGTGTCATACACTACTTTCAGTACAAAAAGAGGGTACGTTCTTATTTAATGTTTCCAAGACATGAGCCTGAAATTCTTAATTATCAGATTCTTCACATGTGTCGTTAGGAGGCCGTTCGTGTTTGGCAAAATGCTATTCGTTTTGTACCTATATACGTACGAGTATTATAGGTAATATCGCATTGTTCATCCGGTTGTGTTTTCACTTTTTCTCCGAGGTCAGTTTTTTTGTTGAGGTTGGAGAGCCCCTCTCGAATGAGGCACCTGAGAAAAACGTAGGCAAAACCCTACCGTAGCCGTAGCATAAACGCTTATTAACAGTTACTTGGCTTTCCGTCGGCGGCTGATTTCACGCTTCTTTAACCAAAAACGTTGGATTTTTAAACGGCCATTCCTAACGAACACAAAAAAAAATGTTAGCAATCGTGACAAAAAAAACGTGACATTTTCGCTTAATCGTAATATTTGCCAGGAATCCGGACACTTTGAATCATTTTGACGTTTACCATAAAAGTTGAACGTCAGGATTCTGGAAGAAGTACGTTATTTGTTTTTTGAAAACGTGACATGTTTCAGAATTCCAAAAATGCCAGGAATCGTGACATGTTGTCAGGATTCGTAGTTTTTTATGGGGTTAAGTTAAGTCGCCCTTTTAGAATTGTAAATAATGTGCAAACACTAATTCCAAGGTTGTCCCCAAAAAAGTGGGCGCAGCTCTACGGGGGGTAAGTTCTTTCTACCAAGCTGTATCGTTCGGGGACAGAAAGTGGGTTTCGTCACGTCGACTACCGGTATCCCTTCGAGCAAACACTGCAATAAAGCTAACGAAGTACGTGCACACAGACACGAAACAAAAAAACAGCGCGTGTGGAAGACGTGCAGATCAATGACAAGAATACGGGTTTGAATTTAAACTTTGCAAACCGTGTATCCAGAGTAGTATTATACTACTGCCAGTATGAAAGGCCGGTAATAAATTATGTAGGGTCAGGTTAGGGTTCGGGCTATGCGGCTCCGTGTATGATGGGCTGGCCTACTGAGAACGATGTTCGGCACGAGAGCATAAGAGGGTTTCAATCGAGAGCTCTATATACGTACGAGGGAAAGTAGATCTAAGATGTTTCTCGTGCACAAGGTGTAGAGGAATCCGTACACGCCGCGAGACGATCACATATCACATAACAAGCATTTTCTTCCAGCTATATCTTACGTCTTACCCGACAAGCACGCCGCCTTGAAAAGCTCAGCCAGAGGATCGTCGGCTCCCATTTGTATTTGCTGCGGTTTACTCGTAGCTTCTGCTGAGTTGGACCATAAACTGCTTCCTCTTTCCGATGCTCGTTGTTTTGCGGTATGGTATCGTAGAAGATGCACGCTCAGTCCTAAATCCCAAGCGCATGCGAATCTTGGAAGTTACCTGTTAGCCTGTAGAGTAAATTCAGCGGTCAGTAGTCAGCAGCTCGCACCACTGTCTTGTACTCGGTAGATAGTACTGCTACTGGCGCACCTGGTACTACTGATGTAGTCTATACTACTAGTATACTACTGGTATCGACGTATTTGGTGTATCACTCGTTCCGCTAACCGTCCGTGTATGGTATCGTCGCACCAGTACGTACTCACTCGTGGAGGTATTCTATTTGTTTTGCGGTGCGCATCGCTAATCAGTCAAATCAGCCAAATCAATCAATGTTTCTAAAAAGCAGGCCTATATTAATAGTGGCATTCTGCATACCGCACCAGGCACTATTGGTCGAAGAGTCTTGACCCGTACGTAGCTCTTAGCTCTTCGCGCGACGCCCTGCTATCCGGCAACACCGGTTAGGTACAGTAACCCCTTCTTTGGAACTTCAAGGGCAAGAATTTTCGAGAAAAAGTGACAAGTTTTTTGCGGAGTCGGTCACACGAAGCAGCTCGGGCTGCCCGGCGAGGGGGTGCGTCCGAAGCACAATCATTTATTTAGGAGCTGCCAGGTATGATATACGATACGCGCACAGCACGTTGATGCTGATATTCGTACTGGCTGGTGCATGCTCATCCTATTCATATATAAGCGGTTGATAAGATCGCATTACTCGTGTCTTTTGGTCGAAAGCCGTCGTAAAAGTCGCAAGAAGATTCGTCGATTGGTCTATTCCCCCGCTCGGTGGTCTATTCCCCCGCTCGGTGGTCGAATAGTTTTGTAACCGAAAAACATGCTAATTACTAATGAAGGGGATGTTTTCGTCCGACCGTTGGGTCTTTCCGAGAGTTTTTTTTTCTTGCTGCTTGTTTTCTGCCCTTTGGGAGGGGCGGCGGCTGTTGTGTTGTAGCAACCACAAAACACATACATTCCGTACGTCCAAGCTCAGCTCCGCATCAGCTCCGCTTGCAGCAGCACTGCGGTGCCTCTCGCACAATGAATACTCAGCCGCACTACGGCATGCATCACCCGAGTGTGTACATCAACCCTTTTGATGCTCGCAGTGGTGGAGCAGCTTCTCCCGTGGGTTTGCTCAATTTTGCCCACTGGCAGACTGGGGCAGCTGAGGTTGATGCTGCTGCTGCTGCTGCTGAGGCAAAGGATGGACGCCGAGGTGGGGTGAGGGAAGATATAGACTGGGATGAGGGGTCCTCCGCCCGGCGCCACCAACACCCGCAGCAGGTGAGCTGTGCATAGATGCCTGGGGTGGGTGGGTGGGTGTGGGTGGGTTGTACTGCTGTGCACAACGGAACAACAGGTGAATCGTATTATACCAGGTGGTCTGTTTGTCCTGTGAAGGACCTGAAAGACTTCCAACGGGCTATGTATGCTCCTTGGCAGTTGGTTACTGCTGCTGTCATGGGTGGGGGTTTAGTTTGATTCAGCTGCTTGATCGGCAATACTCGTTACCAGGTAGCTCTCTTCCTTTTGGTTGAAAGCGCTTCTTGCTACTGCCGCTGTTGCTGCTGCTGCTGCTGCTCCTGCTGATGTTGTACACTACCTTGGCACCTGGTATTCTCGTAGCAGTTCGTTCGACTAACCGATACGATACCAGATACCACTCTAGGCGAAATTTTAAGGGCCGTTTGCTTATTAAGCTAAATATTAAATAGTCCTTACATTTCCGCCCATAGCGATATACCAGTGCTATACCACTGCTGCTGGTATGCAGCAGCTCTGAGAGGCGCAGCCTACGACCTGAGAACAGCTCATACCCATTCCATCCAGACTGCAGCTGACCAATAGACAGGACAACGCATTGTCTGCAACTCGCCTGGCGCACCAGGTGTTGCCTATAGACCATCTCGGTGCTGCCGGCGGGACCCAATTTCCGTCTGTCTGCACAGACTTTCCGATTGTATTAGAAGTGATAGGGTTTTAGTGTAGGAAATTAGCGCGCTATTTTTCGCCCGTTTGCCTCCAGGCGCCTTTCATCTTGACTCGTTACTCACGATTCACGATCTCAGCTCAGGCTGCGGATGCTGAACAACAACAATGGATAGGGGTGGTCCAGATGCCATCAGGTCTAGGTGAACCTATGCTGTGCTTTAGCCGTGCATCTGTTATACAAACCCCGCCATTGTGCTAGGAGACTACGAGTATAAAGTGCTGTCCTCTCGTCAAATGCGGCTCGTTTGTGTTTTTCTTCGCGCGAAAAAAAACAGAAAAAAGAAAGAAAAAAAAACGACTTTTGGTCTCTCGCTTGGTACGAGTGTGATTTGTGATATCATATGCCTCCCGCGCAAGACGAAAAAGAGGAAAGTAAACAGCACAGAGCACAGCAGCGGAGTACTACCGGCGTTGCCGCTGCTGCTGCTGCTGTTGCTGATGTACGTATATACATATCATATCATACGAGTAAGTATGATATGGCAGGTACCAGGTACAAGTATTAATAGTAGATGGCTACACTGCGAGTACTGCTGTACTGGTATTACATTGCTCACTGGTGTGCTGTTCATTTCAGTCGTTATTTGTTGTTTTGGTGTATACTTTTGGGATATCGTATCGAAATTTTTAACTATCGCATTTTCGATATGTATCAAATTTCCGATATCTCGTGAGCGCGTTTTGTTATCTGTATATATAAAACGGAAAGTTGTCTGTAGGTGTCTGTCGTTGCTGTCTGTTGTAGCAGCAGTCGGTGTCCGTGGGGTTGGCCGCCCGGGGTCGTTTCGGCCCCGGATTTCCGCGTGGGCCTGAAGGGTTGGGTCCCCACAGGGAGGAGTGCCTCTGCTCTCGTTAATATTATTATGAAAAAGGTATGACATCAGCCGTACATACCTGGTACGAAGAAAGTAGGCGGCAGCAATGATAGCTGTGGACGTAGTAGTCAACTGGCTGAAGGTTTTACCACGATCGCCCGCAACAAAAACACCACCACCAGCTCTCCGGTGGGATACAAAAACCAGTCTAAAAATCGATGCACATCATACCTGGTAGTAATTTTTACGTTGCTGGTACAGACTAGACTAAAAGTCTATAATAGGGGTTTTATATAGAATTACCGGTAGGCAAAGATGAGGAGCGACGACAGTTCAGGGTTCAGGGTACAACCGACGGCGATTTTGGAAACAAGTGTCGTTATGTCCTCAGTCGTAACCGACACTTGTTATCACCCTGCATTTACTCCTACAAGCTTAAGCTTCCCCTTCGCCGTTCGGCATGTGGTGGGGGCGTCGCAAGTCGTAAGTTGAAAAAGGGCTCTTGAAAACTCGAGAAAAAATAATTAGCCACTGCTCAAATAACCGGGCAGGTGACACCGACCAGCCAAAACGAGTCTATAGTTTAGTTTGTTCTACTTTATAAAAATTAAGTTTTATTATTTTACCTGGTACCAGGTACCTGGTATATATTACCGTGGTGGGTTTTATATAACAGAGTGGGACACGTCGGCCGTCGCTAACCGGTGGTCGTTTTTTCAGTCACCCCCCATCTCTGCCGGTAGGTGCTACGACGCTAGGGCCTGGTATGTAGTGTGGTACGTAAATATTTAAGATATCAATACATATAAACACGACCACAGCTTCCGTTGGCCCTCCACCCACGCCCTGCTTAGCTTTCCTGCCCTGTCCCGTCCTGTCTTGACCTGCCCCGCCTCGTCCTGTCCTGCCCCATCCCAGTCCACATCCAGACAGCGCGACGATAGACAAGTCAGCCATCTGCGTTTACAGGAGAAAACCCGGAAGGCCGCAGTTGGGGCAGGAGAGCAATGTGGTCCACCCCCCCCCCAGCCACCGCCACCACCACCACCCCCGGTCCTGAGCGCGGCACAGCAGAGACACCTGAAGCAGATCCAGCATCACGACCGCCTTGCTTTAGAGCACCGCAGGGCTAACGCGGAGCACGGGGGTAGAGGTAGGGAGGTACTGCCGCAGCAGCAGCATGGGGGGGGTGGCGTGCCGTACGGTGGGGAGGAGCAGGTTGGGGCACGGAGGCCAACGGTGCAGGTGTGTGAGGAGGCGTTACTACTCGTTGCTTTAAGGGTCGTTGCTTTTGTAGGGGCAGGGCTTGTACCCGGTTTTTTTATATACTGTACCTGGTATTCATTAGAAAAACAGCCAAGCTGTGAGTACCCTACAGGATTAATATTTCATACTACTGTTTTGGCCTGTGGACGTTTTACAGCGTTTGCAGATGTGTTTTGGTTGTTTGAGGTAGACGTCATATTTACGACTTGATCGGCCGTTGGCGTCGAGACTTGCTTGGTGTTTGTATTCATAATAGCTAAGTTGTTAGAAGCTAGAATGACCCACTTACAAAAGCATCAAAGCGGGGTCCTTGCCGAAAACGAAAAGCAACGTGAGGATGTCAACCGAGGGTGACCGAAGCAAAAACGTTGACACCCCACAACGTTTGTTTTTCCAAGGCAGGGGGGAGTACTCATAGACCAAGTGAAAAAATGTATTTTTGAGTGTTATATTCTTAGTTCGTCCTGTGATGCAGCGCTCCGGTTTGTTTTTCATTCTGACATCTTTTGGCGGTTGCTATTGGCAAGGCGATAGTTCAACAAAAACGTTTCCATAAAAAAAAATGAGTATTTTACTGAAGACATTTTCGCACCGTCGCTGTATGTGTGGAAAAAACGATTTAAAAATATTTTTTTCAGTTTTTTTATGCCAAACAGCGCAATTGGCCAATTTTGACCAAGGCTCGGTCCACATTGTCCAACAGTCACCATTGACCTTCGATCTCGAGATAGAGACAACCCACGACCAGCCATCTTCGTTCCGGACAAGGCCACATGAGTGTAGGTGACAGCGCCGAGGAGTTCATGTTGACCCATGCTCTAGGGCGCGAGAGGTTGCCCGCGTTGTCAGGTGGTGTTCCGTTAAAAATACCCTCATCATTATATGTATTGCCCGTTGGGAGACGATCGAGAGTTTTTGTCTCTGTTATCCACACACCAGCCGCCAAATGCATTTTTAACAGAAGCCTGGTCGGCGCCCGACTCATATCACCGGCCGCAGTGAGAGCACTGTACACACACCAAGGGTGGGATCGGAGCCCCTAACGAGCTCGCCACGTTCAACTTTCGCAACGCTGTCGTTGATTTCGACGAACGAAGTGTGTGGAGCACACGAAATCTCGCTACGCCCAACCCATTCTCAGCCAGATGTTGCCCAAAATCACCGCGAGAAATCCATTTTTTCTAGGAGATTGGAAAGTCCCAAAAAAAAATCGGGCCCATAGACAACCGTCCAGGCAAAGTTTGGCTGGTATCAAAATTATGATTTTTGCTAAACTATCGGCTTCCAATAGCAACGGTCTTAGGTGTGTCGTGTCGTTTTCTCGGTTTGTCGCATGCCCTCGCGCCAACCACCAATAAATTCGATACAAATCGACCAGCAACAGGATTGCTAAACCTTTTGCGCGATAGGGATTAAGGCGCGCACCGGGGGTGGCAGGGACGACACCTTCACCATGACTTTTGTTCAGAAGATGGCAAGTAGAAGTGATGATGATCAATGGGTGCCTACTTAGCAGTCCCTGGATATTTTTCCTTGGCGTTCCTGTAGAAATAGGGCACTAGGTGGACACAGCCACCCCCCCCCCCCCCCGCGCTCGATAAATGCAATCTAGTAATCTAAAAGTCTGGAGGTTCACAAGCGACGCAATTGAAATAAAAGAGCTACGTGGAAAGGTATTCGGCATTGTCAAGCAGTCAATGACCCAATAATGATCCAGAGATGACCCTGTCATATTGATATCTTTACTTATATAGTTGATACCTGGTACTGGTACCGGTACCGGGTATGTAACTATTCCGTCTATCTCACGGCTCGGTTATAGGCATAAGGCATACTTCAGTACAGCGGTACTTCCATTTCAACCATTGGCATGCCGTCCCCAACCTCGCCGAATAAAAAGGAGGAATATCATAGTATACGTGTTACCGGTCCTGGTCGCGAACGATTCGTAAATCCGTATACACGAGGTTCTCGAAAAATTTGCCGTTCTCGAAGGTTTCGCAACAGTCCCAATATCATATCGCCTCTTTCAGATGTTAGAAACCCCCTTGTTTACGTACGGTATTCGTCAGACAAGAAATGATGATGTCGATCCATCCCCTACCAGAAGTTTTTGCGGCAGTGGTTCTTAAGTCCGGTTGTCACGATTCTTATTTTGCGGTAATTTCACGCGTCCCTGAAAGTCTAAAACAAAATAATCCTAACTATAATTGCATGATGCTGACCAAAGCAAACAACTGCATCTTGCTCTGCTCTTGCCCCTTACATTGTGGTGCCTCTAACAGTTGCAGCACGCCGAGCGGCATCAGCAGCACCCACCGCAACACCGGCCGTCTGGGCAGCAGCAGCAGCAGCAGGCAGGTTTGCCGCTCCCCCGCTACACCAACTCTATGCCGCCAGGGGGCCCTCACTGTCCCTCGCCAATTGTGCAAGTGCCGATCTACAAGACGCTCGAGGAAGCTCTGCATGAACAGCAGAAGCAGCAAAAGCTTCAGCAGCAGCAGCAGCAGCAGTCGCAGCATGGTTACCCCGCAAACTTGGTGCACCCTCACCAATTAGGCGCAATTGCTTTCCCGGCGCCGTCGCCTAGGATGGTTCATGGCCCGAGCCAGGCTCCGACTATCGTACCGGGTAATAAGGCGGGGTATGAGTCGTTCACCACAGCCGATCGCCTGTCGTCGCCTAGAGTTATCCACCCTCACCAGCAGCAGCATCAGCAACAACAGCAGCATGAGCATCAGCGTCAGCAGCAGCAGCAGCAACAGCATGAACGTCAACAGCAGCAGCAGCAACAGGACCACCGTGGTAGGCAGGTGCATGTTACCGTCTCCGAAGGCCTCGCGCATAGTCAGCAGCAACATCTTGCCGCCCAGCAACAGGCGCGCCACCGCTCCGTGAATGTTTCAGGGCGAGAGCTGGCTAGCCCGGGGAGGGGCTTTTCGGGCGGGGTTGACGGCAGAGCGTCCCCGCGGGGAGTTGGAAGCGTATCGCAGGTATGTCCAAGACTTGAATAACCCGAAAATGGTCGTAAACGGTTTCAGTCGTACCCCTGGTGTGATACTGTTGCATAGTCATGTGTGTCGTATCATATATATCAGAGAGGATGAGAGGATCAGTATACATACGCAATTACCAGGCAGTAGAACCGAAGCCTTAGCTTTTGGGGCTCGTTCAATTTCGGAAGCTATTAATAGAGCAGACCAGGAACCGCCCCCCCCTCCCCCCATTAGCGAGACAACTATGGTCATGATGATGCGTTTTTTGCCCCTCAAGGCCGCTAGGAAAAAAATCCAGCTTTTGGTCCTTCCTGTGATTTTTGTCTCCTCTCTCCGTCCAAGCCTCGGCTGGTTTTCTTCGCAGAACCGGCTCTTCCGAGACCTCGCCCCCCGCACCGCCACCGCCAGCCTTGACGGCACGAAACCGGGGCCACGAAACCAAAATCCCCGTTTTTTGGGAAACGCCTGACCAAACTTTTTTGTTTGTTCTCCCCTCCTCGTCCATCGCCCGCGTGATTTTGTTTGCAGAACCGGCCCTTCCGAGGCCCCGTCCCCGCGCCGCCACCGCCACCGCCGCCGTTGCAACCCGTACCGGTACAAGCGCAGGTGATAACTTTTTTTTATTGTTTTTGCCCGCTAACGTCCGACCTATCCTTGTCCTTTAGAGCTTTTTTGGGGAGGGGTCTCACTGCCTTGTTCATTTTGTCGTTCCTCTTCCTGTTTTTTGACAGGGTGGATATTAAGATCGATACTACGCCAGAAGTAGGCACAGAAGGGGCTTATTAGACTTGGTGCATAGGTTAGGTTTCCTTTTTTGGTTTCCCTTGGTTTGGTTCTTGTTTTTAAGAATGTCTGTGGTTGAGCGACATCGAAGCTCATGCTGAACATTTTTCGGACGGCAAACACAATAACAATTCAAGGCATATATATATACAAGCACCTTAACGCAAGCTTTGAAGCATGCCTGTTCAACCGCAGGAGCGCGCCCACATACCTACTCTCACAGAGCCACTTACGACTATTAGCATTCTACTTGAAATGCTAACGAGTTGGTCCCCTGTGTACCGCGGAGACTTTTTACATGCCCGTACCTACGCCAACAGGGCGAGTTATATACCTGATACTGGTATACGACTACAGTTATAATAGTGGGTACCCAGATTTAAAATAGCCCTAAGATGCGGGCATTCGACACTTTAGAGCGGTCAAATCCGTATGCCCCGCCATACTAAAAGCTGCATATTGCCCACGACAGACAGGAGTGCAGCAGGGATCCCTCAATAGTGCCGGTTGCCGCAGTAGTGCCGGTAAAATCGCTTGGCACAGATGGTAATAACCCATAGTAACAGTGTGCGGGAGTAGTGCCGGTTGCCGCAGTAATGCCGTTCGTTTTGTTGGCACGTACCGGCGCTACTAAGGGACCCCACCCCTACTGTAATGAGAAGTTAACCCCTTTAGAACCCCGAACCCCGTCCCTATACTATTATCAAGTAAATGTGTCCCCAAAAAGGGTTTCCAGTTGTAAAAGGGTTAAGAGCGCCTGCCTTGGCTTGTCACAGCGTGCTCATATATCGGGTACCCACTACTATATGCCATTTTAACAAGTCGGTCCCCTCATGTGTTGTGGTTAACGTTTTGTGACCTGATTTGGCGACATGCACAGAGACCGACTACACCGGGATCCCGGGCTGGGCTCCACGTTCAGCTTTCTGAAAACGTTAACGGACCTGGGGCGCCATCGCCGGCGATAGTTTACGCGTACCCTAGCCGCGGCGGCTACAACATGATGAAGTTGCCGCCGGGATTGGTTCAAACTCCTCGTTCGACTCGATCTCAGGTGCCAAAATCGTCATAAAAATCATGATAATGGTAGATTCAAGCCCTAACTCGACTCGATCTCTGGTGTCAAAATCGTCATAATGATGATAATGTTTGGTTCTAACCTTACGTCGACTCGATCTCAGGTGCCAAAATCGTCGTAAGAATCATGCTAATGGTAGATTCTAGCCCTAACTCGACTCGATCTCCGGTGTCAAAATCGTCGTAATGATGATAATGTTTGGTTCTAACCTGAAAGTCGACTCGATCTCAGGCGTCAAAATCGTCATGATGATGTTAAGGTTTGGTTCAAAGTCTAACTAGACTCGATCTCAGGCGTCAAAATCGTCATGGTGATGACAATGTTTGGTTCAAAAGTCTAAGTAGGCTCGATCTCAGGCGTCAAACCATGATAGTGAGAGGGTTTCCAACGGTGGGATCCTGACGACTGTGTCGTGATTCTTACTGTTGCACTTTCTGCTGATATTTCCGTTAAACGTTATGTTCAAGGTTTCGCAACGGTGGGATCCCTACGAGTGTGTCTCTCCTGCGGGGGACAACGGTCACAATGGATTCCGCTCCAGCTACAGGTGCGTACCATCCATCCATCCATCCATCCATCCCATATTGCGTTTTATCCGTCACAGCATCATATTTTTAGGAGTACCAAAAAACGCTCTTGCTTGTCTGTTACGATTATTAGTCCATTTGTCATGTGACAAAATGTAGCGCTTGTTCCATTCATACCATCCACATATATACAAAAGGAAATATAGAATCCAATGACTGAAGACAATATAAAGCGCAACGACAAGTATCTAAACTGCTTAGTTTTCGTCATTGTCATGCTGCCGGTGCGATCAATCAATTCGATACCGCGTTTTATCCGTCACAACATTATACCTGGTATCATATAAACGGAATAGGAGTATTTATAGTTGAGAATGCTCTTGTTGGTCTGGTTGATACAACGGACGGCGGTTTAAACTTACGACTACTATCAATAGTGTTGGTGTTGGACCTCCCAAAGCTGTGACTGATACTATTAATAGGTTTGATGCTTGACCTCCTAGAGCTGTGACTGATGAGTTAATGTACTAGTTTTGGTGTCGGACCTCCTGAAGCTGCGTCTGACGGCGCCCAAAACTGTTGTTTCCTCACATGTTTGGTGGCATGGCTTGGCATACCTCAGCTTAGCACAAAAGGAACAGAGCGGGACCGGCCGCGGTATCTAACCCAACCTTGACCCTAACCCAACCCTAACACTATCCCAATCCTAACCCTACCCTAACTCTACCTCGACCCATCCCAACGCTGGTCCTAGCCCAAACCTAACCCTGATCCAACCCTAACACTATCCCTACCCTAACTCTACCCCGACCCTAACACCTACCCTAGGAACAAGGAGGGGGCGGCCGCGGTATCGCTCGAAGGATCCCCCGCTACTTCGTCGTTGACCGGAGAGTCAACTGGAGACACTGCTACCATCTGCAGCGAAAGCACGAGCACGGCTGATATCGACGATAACAGCACTTTCATCAAGGTCAGCCGACAGAGACAACACAGCCATTTCGTGTTGTACCACTCCGGCGGATTGTTCCATTTACTGTTCTTGTTGATGTTGGTGTTGGTGTAAACTGGTTACATTGCTATATACCATCTGTGGGTAGTGAAGGCACAAGCGCGGCTGATATCGACAATAACAGCACAGCGCTTTCATAAGGGCGTGTTGGGAGAGTTGACACATGTTATATTCTTCGTACCACGCCCCTGCTGTCGTTAGTGGTATTGGTGGTGGCAGTGGGGTGGTGGTGTTGAACGTATTGTCGTTGTTGTTGATGTTGCTGTTATTTTTGCCGCGTAAGGATAAGTTGTTCCTTCAGGCTGTATTACGTTTCATCGTGTGTGACACTCAGGCTCCAATCGAAGTTTTTGCCGTGTTTCCTTTGTTTCGTTAGTATGCGAAGGCTTGGGCATCGTGATTTTTGCTGTTGTTGTGAAACATATCGGTGCATGATGGACGCCAACCCTATTATTTTTAGTCGACCTGCCCTAAAAACGGGGTTCATGGCTGCCCTTAAGGATGAAATACGTTTACCTTTCATAACGAATGTCACGCGTTATATATATATATATAGCATACATATGGTCCGTGCAGCACAATTTGTCCAAAACTGTTTCAGGTCGTAACTTTATATTCACGTCGAATTGACATGTGAAACTGCAACAGTCGTGATCACCGGAGGAGAGTGAACACAATCTAATTTGGCACATTTTATTTTTCACGTGCTCTAAAATCAAGTAAGTTACATCTTACCGAGTGGCCAAAGCAGCTGAAATCACAAAACCACGAATATATCGCGAAATATAATTTATTTCGAAATAAAACATTTTGCCTTCTGTCGGTTTTATCAAAAGGAGTCGTTTTCCGCTCTTCATTTCAAAATCGTGAAGTGCATTATCCGCAAAGACACGTTCGAAAATGACGTCTCGGGATCGGTTTTATGCCGATTTCTCCGTCAATTTTATTTGTTTTCCTTTAAACACAAATTACTCCCCGAGGCAAATCCTATATCTCTTCCAATCCGTGGTCTTTGATGATTTTCGAAAAGTGTACCCCCCAAAAAAAACGTATCAAGTATTTTCCGTTTTTCGCCAAAAAGTAGGCGAAGAACATTCGAATAAAAAATCTGTTTCTTCAGCGATGACCGCCTGGAGATCAGTGTTTTAACGATACTTTCATTTCTCAGATCGCACTCACCACTCAGCAAAAAAATGCACTTTGGTGCTGGGGAAATATTGGATTTTTTTTCGTGCATGGACTATATTAATAATTGTTTCGAACTTTCATAACAAACGTCACGCGTTCACCATTTTTTTTTTTTGCCTTGACAGCCGTTGTCGAGCCTAACGGACGTGGCATAACGTTATCTACATGAACTACTAAAGTTTCATACGTACTGGGTTCGAACTCTCATAACAAATGTCACCCGTTGCGTTTTTTTGTGTTGTTTTTTATGGTTACAGCCGTTGTCGAGCCTAAACGGACGTGATCTAACACCATCAAAGTGAACTGCTAAAGTTTCAAGCTTTGACCTTGCGCAACGACTGTCACGTTTTGTTTTTGTTTCTGTTTCGTCTTGACAGCCGTTGTCGAGCTTAACGGACGTGATCGAGCAAGGCTTCCACGGCGAAGAGAAGCCGCAAGGCAAGACCGATGTGGCCAACCCGGAGGTGATGCTACTCCACGACAATAATGCCCAGGTATGGTCGGGTGCGCTAGGCGGCGTGTCGATGATGTTGCGGTTGTGCTTACATGTTGACACCCACCCCCCTGCAATGAGTGACGCTTTAGTTTTTGTCACGTTCACACACCCCTGCTGTGACACTTCGTTTTTTTTTGTCATATGGCGTAATACTGTTACTGTTAAGAATACTATTATTATGATGCTTGCCCTCCGACAATGTGCAGCTTGATCTTCAACGTTGATCACTCTAATCGTTCGCGACAGAAGAAAACCACGGATACTGAAGGAAACCTATGCACAAAGAATACTATTGATAGTAATGGTCACTTGAGGTTATTTTGGGCACCACTGGACGTGATACGCAATTAGTATGCCTCCTAAAACCAGCACCCTGGTGGCCACCCCTTTCAACATCTATCAATTACCCTCCGCTTTGCGCGAAGTCTACTTCGCTTCCGTACGAGTACCTACTTCCAGCCTAACCCCTTTGGGGCTTCAGAGGGGAAAATTGACGAAATTAATTGACGATTCGAGAATCGGTCACAAGAAGCAGCCGGGGACGCTGGCTAGAATGTGTTTTCAAAGCCCAACGGTAGGAGGTATACAACACACGCACGGCATTCTGATACTCG
The DNA here is from genome assembly GCA_037833945.1 of Alaria marginata. NCBI lineage: Eukaryota > Phaeophyceae > Laminariales > Alariaceae > Alaria > Alaria marginata. Next base: position 6,285 of record JBBMKB010096283.1, on the reverse strand, counting down.
TACTGCTGCAGGGTCTTCCTGGACGGTTGATAATATCGCAAATCTCTTGTTTTTGGTCGATATATACGGGCCTCAAAACGGTTAACATCGGTCTATTCCACCTGTTGCCCTTGCTCCACCCGTCCTTCTCAATCCACACACGCTCTTGTTGGGGATAAACAGGAGAGTGTGTTCGAGACACCGAGGCGCGCCCAAAGGGTTTCCTTTCCCGATAGCGGTGTCAAATGCGGGGACGATAAGGAAAACGCCCGCTCCAAGATCGGGGTGGTGGGTGGGGGGAAGAAATTTGGCGGCAACACCGGCGGCATCTATTGTGAGCAGGAGACGCTCTCAGGAAGCAAGAGGGGAGGCGACGAAATCGCGAAGCAAAAGTCTTTCACCGGCAGCTACTTTCAGGTGCTTCTATTAAAAATGCCTTCTTCTAATGCCTTGTTTTGCAGTTTATATTTTATCTTTTCCAACTGCCTCAGTCGACATTTTTTGGGCCTTAAGCAGTTACTTTCAAGTATCATACTTGTTTTGGAGTGGCTGTGAGATCGCTGGACTGGCCTTGACGGCTATTACTCAATATACTCTTATTTGGTACTTTTATTAATACTACACTATTTATACAATTATTTGGGTGACGAAGTAAGCCAACCAACTACCTCTACGACTATTACTGTAGTATTCCTCGTGATGAACACATTCGAGCCACCAACGCAAGACACACTAAACTCTGCTAATGACCGCGAGAAATGAACAGCTGTACGACGTATATAGCCAGCAAAGCTATGCATAGTAATAACTACATTGATAACGTTTAGTCGGCGACTTAGAATTTTAACCTTGAAAACATTTCTATGATAGCTGTTCACCCATCAATACGATTCGGGCCCAAACTTGATGAATTCGAGATGGGATGGTATTGGCAGGTGTGAAAGGGGGAACTCTGATTTCGACTTTTTATTAAGAATACATTTCCCTGGCACGGCGTTGCGTTTTTTATTTCGCGATACTTCTTAAGCTTATAGGTCTAATCTAATAGTGTCCGGGAGCACTGTTTTGTTGTTTGTGTTGCGGCACAGCCTAGGGGGCTGATCGATGTTTATTGGATTGGGATGAGCACGGGTTGGGTAGGTTGGGTAGGTGAATGGTTGGATTGGGCTGGGCATTTACTAATTTGTACCTCCTATTAATAGCGAACACATTTTCTACCTTCAAGCCTGCAGCTCTTTATATGATACGTTTTTTTTTGTTCTTAAACCTTTTACCACTGCATAAATGGTCTCACACTAATTTCAAGTACTTTGTCCCCAAAAACGGTGTGTTGTCATTTGGAGAGTTCCACTTGCTGTTGGTTTGTTCTAACGCACCCCCTTTTCCCCCTTTGACTTCTGTTGGCGTTTTCTCTGTCGCAGGTGTCGCCTTCCTCGTTTTTGAAGCCCAACAAACGTCAGCGCAACCTCGTATAGTGTATCAGCTACATTTATTGTGCGTCCCGAACGGACAGCTTGGTGCTTGGCGTAACGTCAACGTTTCGTCAGCTTTTTTGACGCGGTGGTATCGATCCGAAACATGTTTATTATTTTTTGTTTCAAGCTCATTTTTACCCTTTCTGTCACTGCTGCAAAAATTGGTCCCGCACTATTTCCAAGTAAAAACAATAAAATCGCTCCCGAAAAGGGTGGGTGCGGTTCGAAAGCGGTTAAGACAGCTCCTTCTCCACAAGCTAGCAGTGGGGGGCTCCCTATGGTGCCGGTTGAATAGTGCCACTGCTCTCTATAGTGCCGGTGATATCGCTTGGCGCGACCGGAACTCTCTATAGCAACCAGAGTAACCCTATTCTCAATAGTGCCGGTGCCCTGAATAGTGCTGGTATATTGGGCTGGCACATACCGGCACTATTGAGAGCCCCCCGCTGTACTGGGAAGTAGAGATATTTTTTTTGGAGTTGGAAAGGGGTGCTTTTTGATGTTATGACCAAACGAACGGGAACCGTTGACTCGCGGCGTGATGTGGTCTTGTGTGGTGTATGATAGTGTGGTGCATGGCCATGGGGTGTGGTGAGGCTAAGACGAGGGCCGTGACCTAGGCATCGGTCTCGCACATTCTGATAGCAAGTGAGGTTGCTAGATACGTATAGTGGCTTTAGTCGGTATCGTCTAAACTAATACCTGGTAGCAAGTGGTTTGCTAGTTAAGCACTGGTGTGCTAGTTAAGCACTGGTGTGCTAGTTAAGCACTGGTGTGCTAGTTAAGCACTGGTGTGCTAGTTAGGCACTGATGTGCTAGTTAAGCACTGGTGTGCTAGTCAGGCACTGGTGTGCTAGTTAGGTACTGATGTGCTAGTTGAGTTCTGGTATAGTGTCGTCCATTGGTATCGTATGTATGATACGTGCTAACAGCAAGTGATGTGTTGGTTGGCTTGTAGTATGGTACCATCATGGCACGTGACCTAGCGGCCGGTATCGTACATACTAAAGCAAATGAGGGCCTAGTTAAGTGTAGTCTTATCATATCGTCATGGCAAGGGTCAGGAGTCCGGACAAACTGATCGGATGCCACTTTTTTTTTTGGAGCACGGGCGACAAGAACAAAATCGCTACTTAACACTATAATTCTTGAAGTTTTTTGTTGCTCTGAAATAATTGTTTTTTTTGTAGCGATGTCACCTTAACACGTACCTTAGGCGGGATTAGAAATCCGTCTACACGAGCTGAACAAGAGAGCAGCCTCCAAGGCGGCTTTGAATCGCTTCTTGTTTTTGTTCTTATTTTTATTCGTGTATTCTGCCTGTTGGTTGCCTTTACTTTACACCCCTTGAGAACTGCACCCACCTTTGTTTTTGGGGACAAACTACTTGGAATTAGTGTAGGATACTTTTTGCAGTAGTAGAAGGATTTTGTTTTTGAGAAATTTGCAAGGGGGGCACATTCGCTTTTTTTTTCTTGGTAAATGTAAGGCCTGCGAGTCGTGTGTTTCGTTATAATAGCTCGGACTCAGATGTGCCAATTTTTTTTTTTTTTGTGTTTTTTTCATGCCCTCGAGGGATTGTGTATTTTTTTCTTGTTTTGAGGTTGGGTTAGGGTTTGCTCGCATCTACTACTAGATAGGCTCAATCAATTCCATGGAGGACATTGTTTGGTGATGGCGGATCTGGTGATTTGGTGATTTGTTAGAATGATATTTTGTTTCGTCTGATGTCGGTCGATTGTGTTACGCCGTTCGTGTACTCTTAACAGTACCATAAACGTGTCCAATTGTTGAAGCTATGATATGACTAATGGCAGTTCCTTCGAAAGTTTCTGCGATGAGTTTGAGAACACAAAGCTAGCTCTGTACCCATCAGAAGTACCGCGCATAAGGGCAGGGTGGGCGGCATTCAATTGTTTGCGTGTTTGTGCGCGTGCAGTCATTCATGCGCGCACTTGACGTTTGTTAAAAGGTTGAGTAGTAGCAGTTCACGAGCTTTTTTAGCTTACAGTAGATCACCTTGTACTTCCACTTCGCCATGGTGTACCTGGTATTGTTGCAGGGGGTAACCAAACATGAATGAATTGGTTGGGCCGTGATGCTGTCATGTAGTGGTATGTTATGTTATCATGCAAATGCGCGGCTGGCACGTGTGATTCGACGCGCCGCGGGGTCGCCTCCGGTGTACCCGCGTTCTGGAACGGCAAACTAGTAGTGTACCTTTACTATAGTACGGTGTATGTCCAGCGGTGCGTTTTGCCTATCTATCCTGATGTGTGCGCGTTATGGGACTGTATTGTACCTTTGATAAACTGTAACGTATGCCCAGCGGCGCGTTCGTCTATGATAGACTCTGGGGTTTTTTTGCGGGTCGGAAATTATGTTGAGTGTGTTTGGTGTTGATGCTGAGGATGATAATGCACAAACGTGTAGCGTATGCCTACCGGCACGCTCGTCTATATATCTATGTCTTGTTTTCGGGGATCGGACAGTTGATTGGGTGTATTTGGTGTTGATGATGGTGATGTTGGTGGTGGTGACGCAAGCGCTCATTGAGGGTACAAGCCTTGCGACGTCATCTGTCGAACATGAGGCGAAGGTAGCAACAAGCAGGAATTGACCCTCTTGCCACCGCCATAATGATCCCGGTTCATACTAACACATAATTCTCGGACTTCTGGATGAAGAATGAGAGCGGGATGAAATTTTGACGCTTTCAAAGAATACTATGTACTGTTCATATAGCTCCAAATGTAGTTTGTCGCCAACAACGTGGATGCAGTTCTAAGGGGTTAACTTGAGTCCGTGGAAGGCGCTGCATGCGGTGTACGGGTCTGGACTTCAGGCAGAAATCGTCGTCGCTTTCGTAGGAAATGTGTAACTTATTATGTTGCTTGGCTATATACGAGTAGTATTAGAGATGTGTACGATGTCACTGCTGATATCACTTGGTACACCAATGAATACTCTGTTCGTACAGCACATTTAATGTCATCCTGCGTGCAGAGTAGGTCTTGAGTTCACAGGTTGTCTCCGCATCGTTTTGTATGGTCTACTGTAGTTTGGCACCTGTTCGTTTAGGCCGGGATAATTCGATGCCCTCCTATGATACAAGTACGATGGTCCCTACAAGCAGTAATAAAAACGTAGTACTCACGACTCACAATAGATTTGGACAACCATAAAAAAAAACGGATGGGGTGATGAGGCGTAACGCATGGCCGTGCCTACGCTTTACACCAGTCGAACCGAACGGGATGATGCGCAGTGCTCGACCCCACCTGGCGAGTGTATGATATGCTAGCTTGTTCCCAACTCCGCCTCTCTCCTTCTTATCCCCCACCACACGTGATCCGACCAAGTCATCCTTCCTTGCTGTTCCGCTCCACGCTGCGGACTCCGGAGCAGCTCTCGATCCCTGAAGACAGGCCCCGCTTGGCAAACCCAGCCTCACCCACTTGCCAGATTCCGCCGCCATTGACGAAATGCCCTCTCTCTATCTCTGATTTATACATTTATTTCGCTCTCGATCCCTTCAACCCCTGGCGACCTCTCTTGCTTCGTGCCCACCAACCTATGTAGCAAGCTCCCACACCCTTCTCCCCCTCTCTCTTCCCTTGCAGCCCACTTGGACCAGCCAGCAGTTTGCCTTACCGCGTGCTTTGCCCCACGTTTCTCCTCGAACCCAACCCAAAGCCACCCCCCCCCCACGGTCGCGACAGCCCACTGGTGCTACTCGTACTCAGTTCCGCTGCCTTCGCCCTCTCCCCCTCCCCTCTCCTTGTCTGTTTTCTTTCGATCCCCCCAAGCCCTCGCAGCCTCGCGCAGAGATGCACGTTCGAGTGCTTACGTTTGAGCTTACGACGCATTCTGTGATAGAGGTGCAGCATGTTTTTTCTGAAGCTCCTCACTTGAGGAGTGTTACTGTATGCCTCACCGAAAAACTGATTTTGAGTAACTGAAGGTGCATTCCGATGAGCAAACCCGTGGCCCCATCTGTGCAAAAAAGCATATTGCAAAAATAGAATGGAATTCCGACAATTTTTCGATGAGGGCCCCCGTCATCCAGAAAGTAAATACGCCAGAAAGCGCTACCTCTATCGTAGAACGCGTCTTACGCCCTGCGTCCCCAACCGGTGGTGCAGCGGGTGTTGGTTTGTCGGTGTTGATGTTGGTGGTACCGTTCCTCGGCTGCACCGCCGCCTCCTCCGCTTGCTGTACAGAAGTAATATCCAAAATGCACACACACGTGTCGAATATTCCCGATTTTTCCCTCTTTCAGTTTCCTTTCTCGGAGGCTTCGCTGGCTTGAGCTCTCCTGACGGGGACACGCGCCTTCACGGCGCGCGTCCCCGCTACCCCACCGCTGCTATTGTTGTTGTATGGTACTGTCATGTTAGATCAATTCGTTTGTCATTTGCACGTCGTTGGGTTGTGTCAGGTCTTGGTATGTAACGGTAACTGTTTTCTCTTTCTTTCAGTTTTTCCTTTCTCGGAGAGGCTTCGCTAGCCTGAACTGTACCGAAGTGGACACGGGCCTGCACGACGAGCGTCCCCGCCACCTCGCCGGTGCTTGAGATGTAGGCTCATATATCCGGGTCCCTCTTTGAGACTCTCCCGTTGTGTGCAGACAATACAGGACACCTGTAGTATGAACCCTATAATTGTTTTGTATCTTCTGGTTATTGCCGGTACATTGTTACAGGTACCCGCCTCCGCGCCAGCAGCGAGTTTTTTCTGGTGGATCGGCTCATATATGTTGTTGTTCTCACATTAACTCATTGCAAAAATCAAGTCCGTGGTCACAGGACAGGCTCCAGTCACTCCGGAG